>MCJB01036848.1:0-51235 GCA_002018475.1 Nicotiana obtusifolia
AGTACATTATCCGTACTGACGTCCTTTATTTGTGGACGCTGCATGTCGTGCTGCAGGTCCAGGCAGACAGATAGACGAGGCTTCCCCACTACAGTAGGCTGTCCAGTTCAGCGGATATTGGCGAGATCCATCCTTCGGACTTGCCGTAGTCTCGGTATGCATTTTGTTATAGGCATTATGGGCATGTCGGGGCCCTGTTCCGACATAGGTTGCATTATGTACGTTTTTGTAGAGGCTCATAGACAAATGTCAATTTATGCATAGACAAGTGATGGGTTGACTTATGTACAGTTGAATTGCCTTGTCGGCAAACGTATGTATTTTGTTTTATGGTTTTGCATTGCAACCTTGTTGGCCATATTATGTATATAAGTATGTTCGTATCATGGCATGACGTCTCGGTTCATTATAATTATTATTCGAGATTATATGCATATGACAAGCCTTATAGATAATAAGGAAAGTTAGATGAAGGGTACGCTGGCGCCCGTAGGGTAGGGTCCGGTGCCAGTCGCGGCCCTCCGGCTTGGGTCGTGACACAAAGTACGATGGGGCTTCAGATCCTCCGGAGCACATCACAACCTATACAACGACACTGAAAGGAAAAGACTTGGCCCATCATGAGATTGAGTCGGTTCTGCTGAAGAAATTCGGGGAAACTCTCATGGAAGGGGCACTGACATGGTATTCACTCCTACCCGGGCACTCGATATATTCTTTTGAAATGCTCGTAGATTCTTTCATTTAGGCCCATGTCGGGGCCAGGAAGGTCCAAGCTCGAAAGGCGGACATATTCAGAATCGCACAATGAGAGTCCGAATTGGTACGAGAGTTCGTGATCAAATTCTAGAAAGAAAGAATATTGCTACCGACCGTACCAGACGAGTGGACGGCGGAGGCATTCACTAAGGGTCTGACCTGAACAGACCCGAAAAGCTCTGACACCTCCCGAAAATTGAAGGAAAGCCTGCTCTAGTTCTAAGCGACCACATGGGCGGGTGTCCATAACCTCTATGAATCAAAGATAAGGATAGAAGATGATCAGCTCGGCCTCCCGACATCAACCAAGGAATGGGACCGAGACAAGACCCAAGATAAGTTCAAGGATGACTTTGATACTGACCGACGATCTTCCAAGGGCCGATTTTTGCCTTACGAGAGAGTTGAAGGACGCGACAGCAAAGGGTTCCAGTCCTCAGATAGGTTCGCTCTCGATAGTAGAACTGACTGCGGTCGGAACAATAGGCGCTACAAGAAAAAGAGGTACCAGGGGCCCGAGATTCCTCATACCCCAGGCTATTAGACTATAATTTCAACATTAGCGTAGTGGAGCTGGTATTGGCAATGAGAAACATCAAGGAAGCACAGTTCCCGAGGCCAATTAGATTTGATCCCAGTCAGAGGGATCCCAACTTATGGTATGAATATCATGAAACTCATGGTCACAGAACTGGGGACTACCGACCTCTATGCGAGGAGGTGGCAACATCGTTGAAGAACGGCCATCTCAGGGAGTTCTTGAGCGTCCGGGCCAAGAACAATTACGGCCGCAACCGAGATAACGCAGAACCCTCGAAGATAGGGGAAGACCCTCCTCGGCTAACTATCAACATGATTTTCGGAGGGAATGAAATCAACAATGTAACTTTCTCGGCGGCCAAGAAAATAAAGGTATCAATGACGCACAGCAAGAGACTCCGGGAAGTCGTCGAAGATGACATCACCTTCACAGAGGAAGACGCCGATGGACTGCTTTTGCCGCACAACGATGTCGTGGTAATTTCTCTTAATGTTATATATTTCAAGATTAAACGTGTTTTGGTTGACCTAGGAAGTTTAGGCAACATCATTCAATGGAGAGTGTTGGAGCAAGACAAATTAACCAGAAGTATCATTTCGGCAACAAAAGACGGAGATGAGTGGAGTAGAACCGAGATCGGGGGCAACAGCTGCAGTTGGTGTCTGATAGATCCTGAAGGGAGCGTAATCAACGGGAGCAAAACGAATGTTTGTCACCAGATGACATTTAATGAAGAGTGTTCCTTAATATTAAATAGGCAGTCGTTGCAGAGAATTTTGCTATTCATGGCCTGCCATTACGCCTTCATCAATGGCCCCCTTTATTGTCATTAGAGAGGAGCTTGATCCTAAGATCTTACTCCCTAGGTATGAATATAAATAGTGGCTTCAACAACCATTGTAGGGGGAAAACCTCTAGAAAAACTTATGCGATACTTTATTCTCAAGCTAAATTGTACAACTTTACTTTTTGTTTAATATTGCTCTTATTGTAGTCACCGGAAGCATTGCTCCCGAAGCCAGATTTGCCATTTCCTTTGACTTTAACACTAAGTCTTATTTTTTGATTTAATTATTAATCATTTTGGATCAAATCAATTCGCTTGTCTATAAATCACGTAATAAATTCAACGGTACCATTTTACGGGTAAACACTAAGCTTAATTATTAGGTAAACTAGTATTATGTTTCCTGAATCACATTTGAATTCAGTTATCAATTCTAACTACTACATTTGAATCCAATTATCAATTCTTACTACTAATTCGTGTATTGTCTTAATCATTAGTTTATTGTGAATTTAAATCTTTTCTTCCTAAAAACACTAGATGGTGTGTGCCCGTGCACCCAGCATTGTTAGAAAATCTGAAGAATTCATCAGACTATTAATCTGGTGTTACAGAAAGACAAACTACAAAATATAGTACACATCCGAAGGTTACTCAAATACAAACCTAAAAAACATAGATACATATAAACAATAAATTCATCTAATAAGGAAGTAGCCACTTTCACATGTTTACACACAATTCATGTCAACTGTTTACAGCCTTTGCTTTGAATTTTTTTACTTGGCGAAGGACGACAGGCAAGAACTTTTTTCAGCATCAACTAACATGTCAAAAATACTTCTTTTTCTTCTGGCTATGACTCTGTAGTGGGCTTATTAACCTGCATGAGTAACATGTGAAATTTTAAGTATTTTCATCATTAAACAAATATATCAGAAGTTTTTTCCAAAGTCTAGATCCTTAAATTTGTACATCCAAGAGATATTCCTTAAAAAGAAGCGTAAGAGTCCACTTATATGTGTAAATTTCCAGGAGGTCTATTTATTTCTACTGAGGCAGGAACAGTTGGGTTAATTAGCGTCCAATTACATAAGCTGCACCAGAATCTCCAATATGCCTAGGCTCAATACTCCAGTTTCATTAAGCTGTAGGATATCTAGATATCAACTCTTAAAACTGCTTGCAACTGCAAAAACTATGAAATACCTTTACCATCAACATTAACCATTTATAGCTCTAAATATACCTCATTGTATGCCTACACAACTTTAGAAGATCCAAACAGAACAAATGCCTGTATGAAATACTACGAGATTTGTATATGCATAGAGAAGTCCCCATAAAAATGTTTAGGAAATGGACTAAGGAGCTAAATGGACCGGTAGATAGAGAGACTCATAAAAGTATTATAGTTTTCTCAGGCTAAAGCAGATTTATGCCAAGCGACATTTAGCAAAAAACTTTATCAAGTATTCCAAGTCATAACACCTAGGATTTTTTACCCAAGATTAATATCACTTTAGTCTGTCATACTCAGTCAAGTCATGATTGTGCGACTTACAGATTCCTAAGAGGACATGAAAATGATTGTTGCAAAACATGATACTCCAACCAAGTGAAGCGTATGAATGGTTGTTAATCCTCCATACCACCTAAAAGCATAACAAACGATTATATTAGATATATACAAAATGGTGAAGGGAGAGGCATATTATAAATGAGCTGTTCAAGTACCTTATTTAACATTGTTATTGTTCTTGATATTATCCTTCTCCCATCCTTGTTCCATGCACTCTGAAACCAATTTCAAACAGAAAAATCAGCACACCGTTGTAAAACAACATCAGTACATGTGAAATATTTGTACGTATGTAGTATCACCCACTTCAGAATTATCAGAAAACTACTCAAATGGAAGGTTCTTCTGAGTAATATCGTGGTTTTACTTCCTCTCTTAGAAATAATTAGATACACATAACAGTTAAGAACTCATTCAAAAATATTGTAACTAAATTTACACATACACAAATTTACTCTTTTCTTGTCGAATGCCTCAAAGGAGGTAGTATGAGGTTTTTTAATTAAAAACGAATTTATAGGACTCACACATGATGATCCACTTCATTGATCTTACAAGCGCATTACCATACCGTTCAATCCCTCTTCCAAAATTTGAAAAAGCTAGAAAACAATAATGAAACAAAAGAATAAAAAGGTGGAACATACCTGCAAAGGAATAAACTTTATAAGGCACTCAACTTCTCCTTCAACATTTTCCATGTATATATAATATATTCACACCTACATTCAGAAATTATGCAAACCTAGACTTGTACAGTAAAATATGAAATTTATTAGTAATGTCATAACCAGATAACCATGACTTACAGTATATGACTGATTGTTTGCTTCATCAAATGTCATTTTTCTTGCAATTACAACATCATATGTATCTTTTGAGATGCCGATTCAGAACCCCACAATATCCTATCTTTGCCACTCCTGGAATTACATTGTTGATGTTTTAAGTAACACAATGCCTTCAGGATGTAAACCCAAGCTTAATACCACAGAAAAAGCAATAAATTAGGTAATATCATAAAGTCTGCAGTCTAAAGCCCATAAATTAGATTTATGTCTTCTCTTTGAAAGTTATTTGTTATGTTTAATAGTAACCAAATTGGCAACAATATAAAGATATGACACATAACTTCACAATAGCTCTTTAGCATCAAGAAACTTACCATCATAGAAGTTTGCACCCTCTTCTGTAGCAAATTGAGTCCATAGGAGACAAATAGGTTGACACTGATGGTTTTTCTGAAGAAGGAATAGTTAAGAACTTAGCCATAGATAAGAAGACGCATTTGAAGTTTAGCAGGTAAAAGATCAAAAACCAAATATAGCAATAAAAGCACATTTGTAGTGTCTAGTTGAGAGATAACTACCTTTGGCCTCAGAATATCGCAACTGGATTTTTGACATGTCTTTATGATATTTCTTCTTTTTACTGGGGAATATTGTCGAACAGGTCACGAACGAAATGGAAGCATACACAAAGTGAGACAAGAACATAAAAAAGTCAATCCAAAACACATGTGATCCATAAGTTTTTAGTAATCTCAGGATCCACGCAAAAAGGCTATAAATCAGAAAATGCTTGTATAAAATTGGATAACCAAAAAAGAAGGTGTGGAAAAAACTGTAAGAATGAAAACACATGGAACTGGAGGAAGCAAAAAGCTTAAACTAACATTTTCAAATGACAGATGAGCAAAAAAGGCAAAACAATCACATGCAGTAAAATTAAACAGCGATTTTATAGTCCTCATATATATAATGTTCCAGAAACAACAAAAACAGGGTGAGAAGAAATGAATTCTAATTTCAAACAGCTGTGTGATATTTTTTCAAATCAGTGTGAGGAGTTCCTTTGGTCTAAATAATCATCAATAGAAATAAAACAGGATTCTAATTACCATTACTCGTTCCAACCATCACAAATCACTGTAAGAAGCTACGGCAGTCCCATAAAAATTCGGATAAAAGAACCAGTAAATAAAAAGAACAAACGTAAATAACAGAGAGAGAAATAGAAGAAAAAGAGCTCACAGAGCCATAGTGAAGAAAGTCCTCAGCAACCGAGAAGAGCAACTTAATACTGCAGATGAACGCAGGAGAAAAAATTAGGGACATAAGAGAAAATGAAAAAGAAAGAGAAAATGAAGACGTTTTAACTTGATCAATATTAATGGCAGAACGCCTGTTTGAAATAACAAATACACGTGGAGGAAATGGAGTTAAGAAGCACTACCAAAATGACCTTCAGAAACAATAATATTTGAAGATAGCCCTTTGTTGTCACTTATTATATAGTAAAAAGTATGACTACGTGACGAAGGAGATGCTAAAGAGTTACTCTGGGCTCGGTGCCTAGGCCTAAGTCTGAATAAACTCCCGCAATGCATGATTGAGAACAGAGCTTCAATTATCTCCCACTTAAATATGATGCCAAATCTTGGCGGAATATAATCTGTATTTGCAATCTGTTAGTACTAAGGTCACAAGTAGCTGATTTGGAGATCAAGTCCAGAGGACAAAAAATCAAAGGCACATGCTAACAACAAGGATCCTATGTGCACCAGTTACTTGATACAAGAGGTTGTTTTTTTGATACAAGAGGTAAAAATGATTTGATAGGGTAAAAAAAATTTATACTTGTATATAACTCAATCCCCAAAATCCCCATGCCAGCATAGAGAACACGCTTCACACACATACCAAACAGGGGAAAAGGGAAGAAGGTGAAGTTTTATTAATTGCTCCATATTAATTTTCCCAGCTTCCTATTCTTTTCTGCCCTTATCTTTTCTTTTTTTCGTCTTTTTCTTTGAGTGCGTGAGGGTGGGAGGGTTGTATGGGATAAAATTGATTTATAACAAATGGTCGAATGGTAGTATGACACGTGAAATCGAAGGTAAAAAAAAGAAGGACAAATCAGGTAACAACCAATACCGGACACAACGAATATAATCGACATCGGGTAAATTTTGAAGGGAGCATATTTAACCGGAGGAGATCAAAGGTTTGCCATAAGATAGCATTCAATGAGGGAATATTCTCTAACATTAAATGAGCGGCCATTGCAAAGAATATTCGCATTCACGGCATGCCGTTACAACTTCATCAATGACTCTTTTATTATCATTTAAGAGGAGCTTGATCATAGGATCTTCTTTCCCTAGGTAGAGCTATAAATAGCAGGCTCAACAGCCGTTGTAAGGACACGAAATTTTCGGCAGACATAAGCTATAATTTAGTTTTGCTCTCAATGAAACAACTATATTCACACTTTATCATTGCTTTCGCTTTTGTCCTCGGAGGCATTGCGCTCGGAACCAGACTTGTTATCTTCTTTAATTTCAACTGCTAAATATAATTTTTAGTCTTATCTCTTTATCATTTTTGGATCAAATCAGTTTGCTTGTCTATAAATCACGTAACAATTTAACTGTACCGTTTTATGGGTAAACAGTTTGGCACTCACCCCCGATGAGACAACCCCGGTTCGTGAAGGACAGTACCCACGGCATGTGCGGGAGCCAACTCCCGATAATGCGGAAGAGGTTATGTTGTTGAAACGGTAAAAATCTTAAGAGAACAGCACAAAGCGATCATGAGTAACCTCTCAAGGCAGGATCAGGTAATGACGGAATTAAAACAAACATTGTCAGGCGCCTCCAATAATGCAAATGGAAGGAGCCCATACCTCCTAGTGTTCCTGCAAATCAAACGGCTCAGAGAATTGATAATAATACCCCAAGGGGTGAAGTCGGTTTCGACGTTGCCGGAGGAACCGGTAGCGGATTTGGGAATGACAACGGAAATGACCCATTCAAAATCGAACTCAAGTTAGAATTTATAAATTTAAGCTAACGTAGATTGCTTTGCGTGGTTGCACTCGAATATGACAGGTATCCAATTAGAGGTGATCGTGTACAAGCTAAGCCTAGATCCAAACTTCCCACTGGAAGGCAAAAGAAACGCCCAATAACGGAGGTCAGTAACATATTTATTAAAGAAGAGGCAACCCGATTACTCAATATTTGTTCCATCTGAGAGGTAAAATATACAAAATAATTAGCCAATATAGTTGTAGTTCTAAAAAAGAATAACAAGTTTAGAACGTGCATAGATTATGAGGATTTAAATAAAGCATGCATTAAGGATGCGTTCCCATTGCCAAATATTGATCAAATGATTGATGCTACGGCCGAACACGAGTTAATGAGTTTCCTTCATGCTTACTCCAGGTACAATCAAATCAAGATGGACTAGGAGGATCAGGAGAAATATCCTTCATAACGAACTGGCACATATTGCTATAATGTGATGCCATTTGGGCTTTAAAAACCGGAGCCACGTACTAGAGGCTCGTTAATAAAATGTTTGGAAATCAGATAGGCAAAACGATGGAGGTATACATTGATGACATGTTAGTCAAGTCTTTGAATGCAGGAGATCATTTGAAACACCTCCAACAGACTTTCGACATCTTGAGGCAGCATAATATGAAACTAAACCCAAAGAAATTCGCGTTCGGGTTGGTTCCGGTAAATTCTTGGGATTCCTGGTCTCGCAGAGAGATATCGAGGTAAATTCCAGTAAAATCAAAGCTATCGAGGACATTCTGGACCAATTATCAAATGTAAAAGAAGTACAGAGATTGACCGAAAGACTGGCGGCCCTAAGCAGATTCATTTCGAGATCCTCTGAAAAGTGTCATCACTTCTTTTCACTTTTGAAGAAGAAGAACAATTTTGAATGGACTCCGGAATACCAACAGGCCTGAAAAGACCTAAAAAGGTACTTATCGAGCCCCCCGTTACTATCAAAACGGGGGGAAGGCAAGCAGCTGTTAATATATCTAGCGGTCTCGGAAGTAGCAGTAAGTGTTGTTTTAGTCTGAGAGGAAGAAGGTACGCAATTTCCCATTTATTATGTTAGTAAAATATTTTTGAGAGCGGAGACACGCTATCCGCACCTCGAAAAACTGGCATTAGCTCTCGTAATCGCCTCTCAAAAGCTTAGCCTTATTTTTCGTGTCACCCAATATCCGTTGTGACAACCTTTCCCTTAAGGAATGTCCTTCACAAGCCTGAGTTGTCAGGCCGTTTGGCTAAATGGGCAGTCGAAATTAGTGAGTTTGACATTGAATGCAAACCCAGGATTGCGATCAAGTCACAAGTTTTGGCAGATATTTGTGGCCGATTTCAGTCCCAGGTTAATTCTCTTGGCTGATAAGGAAGCATTGTTGGTGTTACAAATGATATCAGGAGTTTGGAACTTGTTTATGGATGGAGCTTCCAATGTAAAAGGGTTCGGTCTTGGGATAGTTCTAGTCACGCCCTCGGGAGAAACCTTGAGGCAGGCCATTAAGACCATTCTATTAACTAATAACGAAGCCGATTATGAGGCTTTGGTTGCAGGACTTGAACTGGCCTGGGGACTCGGCTCAAAGGTCATCGAGATAAAGTGTGATTCCCAACTGGTAAAAACCAAGTATACGAGATTTTTGACACGAAGGAAGAGCGCATGTAACTGTATGTGAACAAGGTTATGGTATTGCTTGCACGATTCAGGGAATGGTCGATCATACACATTCCAAGGGAAAAAAATGTGGAAGCAGATGCATTGGCTAATATGGGATCATCTACGGAGATTAAATGATCTAACTCTGGTATTATAGTTCAGCTTCTACACTCGGTATTGGATGTGGATGGTTACTGCGAAGTCAATTCAACCAACCCGGTCTGGGGCTAGAGGAATTAGTTCGTCAAATACCTTCAGCATGGCAAATTACTCGAAGACCCGAAGGCTTGCCGGGCACTACGAACCAAAGTAGCTCATTACTGCCTCGTGGATGGGCAGTTATATAGAAGATCATACCAAGGACAACGTGCCCGATGTTTGGGAGCCTCGGAGGCAGACTATGTGATGAGGGAAGTCCCCGAAGGAATTTGCGGGAATCACTCTGGTGCAGATTCCTTAGTTCTAAAGTTGATGAGGGCAGGTCACTATTAGCCCCGGATGGAGCAGGACGCAAAGACATTCGCTCAGAAATGTGACAAATGTCAATGCCATGCGCAGTTAGTGCACCAACCAACAGAACTCTTGCATTCTGTGTTTACCATTCATGAAAAAGGGAATGGACATAGTCGGTCCTCTTCCACCGGGCCCTGGAAAGGTAAGATTTCTTTTAGTTTTAACTGGCTACTTCACTATGGGTTGAAGCAGTCCTTACCAAAAGATCAGTGAGCCGCGAAGCACTTGACTTCATATGGGACCACATAATCTATCAAGGAGATTGCCTGCGACAATGGACCGCATTTCATAGGTTCCAAAGTCACAAAATTTTTGGAACATTTGAAGATCAAGAGGATTAGATCTTCACCGTACCATCAAAATGCTAACAGACAGGCGGAATCAACCAATTAGGTGATTATCCAAAACCTTAAAAAGAAGTTAGAAGCTGCTAAAGGCAAATCACCCGAAGAGCTATCGGGTGTGCTATGGGCGTACCGGACAACAATGAAGTTGAGCACGGGAGAAACACATTTCTCTCTCGTATATGGCGCGGAAGCTCTGATACCGGTGGAAGTAGGGGAACCAACTTTAAGGTTTTCCCCAACAAACAAAGAAGCAAACAATGAAGCGCTGTTGGTGAAGCTGGACTTGCTAAAACACAGAGACTTGGCGTACGTGAGGATGGTGGCTCAAAAGCAAAGGATGAAAAGATATTATAATCGGAGGGCCAATCTCCGCTACTTCATAGTAGGAGACTTGATTTTGAGAAAGGTGACTCAGAGCACTCTGGAAGTCAACGCTGGAAAACTAGGACCAACATGGGAAGGTCCTTACCGGATTTCGGCTATTACCAATAAAGGGTCGTACGAGTTGGAGAATCAAGATGGAGTCAAGTTTCCCAGCAATTGGAACGTGACTCACCTCAAAAGGTATTATTGTTGATGGGTGCTACCAATACTTAAAGTATGTGCTGCACACTTTTTCCCTTCGATAAGTTTTTATCCCAATCAGGTATTTCTGGCAAGGTTTTTAACAAGGCACCAACGGAAAGCACACTATGAAGGGAGTAACATCGGCAAAGGAAAGACCTTTAGATATAAAGGCACTAAAATTTTCACATCAATGACAAACGGCTATGTGGATGGTTAAATAATCTTTGGTTCGGTGGCAAGCTTTGTCTTCCATCACTAAAAAAGGATTATTTAACCATTCATAGGTCGTTTCCACCGGTGAAGCATGACTTCCAGTTTTCGAATTCGCATGCTTCGCATTCGAACATTGGGGAGGGGGAATAATATCTGATACGGCACCAGGAGTGCCACGAAAATGGGACTGCGAGAACCGGGATCAATGTTTTATCAGGACCGGGGACTGTAGATCAGCCCCGTAGAAATAAGTTGTACAAGTTAGCCACATGTATTGGCAGTTTTTATTTCAGCAGCTGAATGCTTATGTACTTTTAAAGATAGACAGAATAAAATAAAGTTCTTTTATTTTTATCTTATTTCTTGTCTAAATGATGAGTTAATTTTATCATTTGAAAGTTAACAAAAACTTCAAATGCTTGTGCCAGAATAAACAGGAGACATCTTCTTCAAGAGCACCGTAAACATAAAAAGGCTCTCTCTTATGTAATCCTCATAGTAAAGGATTGATTCCGGAAGATTGTATGTCCATAATCAAAAGCTATCAGATAAAAATATACCTGAAGCTTTAATCAATTAAACGCAAAGGGAATATATTTTGCACAACACTTAAGCAAAAATTCCTTATTTATTTATCAAGTGCCAAACTCGGTGAAAGACTTGGCATAATTTCAAAGTACAGAAAAAGGAAAAAAGAAGAGAAAAAGAAGCTATGCATTATTGTCGCCGGAGCCCGAAGGGAGAGAGGGATCTACGTTTCCCTCGGTGGAGGAAGGCGGATCCACTACCGGTTCGGGGCCTGGACCTTCATCTTCATTTTCTTCAATCTCCCCTTCGGTTCCCGAGTACTCGAAACCAGTACTTGAAGAGCCAGTTGCAGTGGGCCGAGCGGATTTTCTCAAGCAGTTAGCTCCAGTTCTCGGGCTTTGACGATTCAATCATTAATATCAACGATGCCCTCTTTAGCCTCTTCCATGGTTTTCCTCCTCATATGATATATAGCATAAGTCCTCTCAAATACGAGGGAGTCCTTTTGGTCCTGGAGTTTTTCTTGGAGTCTATTAATTTCGTCGTGAAGGCCGTCCCTTTCGGATCTTATGGCGCCAAGGTGAGAATCGAGCTCCATAGTTGTAGATAAGTAGATCCGATTTTGCTCCATGGTTCTTTTAAACCTCTCTTTCATTTTGGCCCTATTCTACTCGGCGGCACTGGTTTCCTCGATTTTAGAATTTAAGTCTGCCTTCAAATTATTTATTTGATCCTCCAAGGCAGTCTCACGCTCGGTAGCAGCAAGCACAACGTCATGTAGCTCGACCCACTTAGCCTTGGCCTCTTGAAGTTTTTCGTGAAATTGAGCAGCATCTTGACTGTGGGCCATTTTATCTTGCTCGCCCTACTGCAACTGAGCCTCGAGCTTGCCCATCTCAGCAGCTTTTGCCTCCAATACTGGAGGCATGCAGCAAGTTGGTTCCTCTCGGTCAAAAGTTGATCCCGCTCGGAAGCGAGTCCTTGTTTGTCAAGAATCAACCTTTGTAGGCTTTCAGAAGTAAGAAAATTGGCCTGCAAAAAAGAAAATCAAAGTTAGGATTTCCAATACAGCAGGTGAATATAAAAGAAGATACGAGGAAACTAGTACGGTACTTGTGCCATGTTGTGCATGGCATTGTTTATCAGGCACCTCGGAAAGGGGGCACATTTCTTCCAATCTTTCTTCGAAGCCAACAACTTCAGGTAATTCGCAAGCTCCACCGGCTTGGACAAAAGATAACACTCATTTGAAATCGAAAGAGTGGCACTTCTCCTCCATCGAGGATTTGGTGAAGGGGTTGAATAATTCTACCCCAAATTCCCGTGGTCAGGAGACCGAGGAGGAGAAGCACCCCTTTCTTGTTCAGACGGTACCGATGGATGAGTGGTAGTTGTTGCCGGTGGTGAAGGTGCAACTGGTGTCGATGGGCGTGAACCTATCGGTGTAGAAAGTGAAGAAGTGGCAGTGGCAGAAGAAGTTTTGATTGTTATTGGCTCAGCGGTCATAGGTACAAGAGGTCCAGGGTCTGAATCCCCTAGACCGGAGGCAACAAAGGGAGCCAGCAACGAGACTTAGCGTTCTTGATCAAGCTCATCTCGCCCCAAAACGCGTCAACTTCATCCGACGTTGGGTTTTGAAGATCTCCCGGCTGAGCATCCGGTTGAGTTGGTGAAGATCTTTTCCTCCTTTGAAGGGGAGCCTCTTCACCACTGGCTTCCCCTTCATCAACGAGGACCACTACGGCCGCCTCTTTTGAGTCCCCGCCAAGAAAGAACATCGTCTTTTTGGTTGTTTGTCCTCGGGTTGAGGGCTCCAAGAGGAGGCACCCTCAACAGAAGCAGATCTGCAAGCTCTACTTCAGGCAAGGGTACCTTGTAACATCCTCCTAGCCTCCTCGGGGTCCTCTAGAATGTCGATTTCAGGGCAAATGACAAGCCCTACGAAAATCCTGTATCAAGAAAAAAACGGAGTTAGCAACCTTTTCATGAAATTATCTGTGTTCTTACTAAGATAAAAGGAAGAAAGACTCAGTTTACCATGATTTTAGGTCTTCCACCCATATTTCGGGCCATATTTCCTTCTACCGACAGAATTCTGGTGTCGTGATTTCCAGAAATTTTTGAACTAACTGGTCCGGACCTTGAACCCATAGTGGTTTCGGGTAGCTAGAAAAAAAGAAACAAGAAGATCAACAACAACAGAAAATAATTTTTTCACGGAGGAAAGGAAATGAATAATCAAAAACTTACGAAAGCGGTTCCATGACTCAGGAAAAGATGAAGTTGTGGCCGGGATGATGTCCTTGGTAGCAATGATGACGAATTGTTCCATCCACCCACGATCGTTATCATCATCCATGCTGGTGAGAAGAGCGTGGTGGTCACGTTTGCTGAAGTACTCCCCCATGGAAAACTTTGGGAGAGTAACAATTCATCATGTATGCAAGGGTTAGGATTTTCCTGGTCTCCATGCACAGTTGGCGAAGGCAAGCCACCGCCCGCCATATCGATGGGCTTGCTTGTGCTAAGCAGACTTGGTAGTGGTGACAAAACTCCAAAATTATTGGGTCGAGCCCTTCATTCAATCCTAGGGAGAATGGACCCAAGGTAAAGGGATATGTATAGACATACGTAAAACCTCCTTGGTGAAGGTAACCCGCTCTATCAAATTCGGGGCAAGGATTTCAAGATTGGGGAAGTTGCAGTCCCCCTTCACAGTAGGGATACTAGAAGGGTGAATAGAGGAGGGATACTTACTAACAGGCCAAGTCCGTGAAGATGCAGAAGTGACCTTCTCTTGAAAGTCATTAACACTGCTGAAATGTTGTGGTATGATGGTGCTTACAGTGGGAGGTTTAGAATCGACATCAACTTTCTTGTCCTTGTTTTTCTTTGGGCCTCCACCAAAGAGAAGACCAGTGTTTCCAAAGAGAGTAGTGAAAGAAGCCATGGTAACAAAAGTTCAGTAAAACTTTTGCTAAGAAAGTTGGAGGAGATGGAAAAGTTTCTAAGCAAATGCAAGGAAGAAGAAAGACTTATGAAAATTTTGGAAGTAAAGAAGCAAAAATAATGAGTAGAAGGGGAGTTATAGACGGCAAAAATCGTGGTCATGATTATCTCGAAAACCGCCAAAAATATTTGATGGATCGTGGGGCAATACGTGTTTGGGTTGTTAAATGCGAGAAGTCGTGAGTCATTTCAAGCGTCAGAGACTATTCAGGAACTTTTCCGCCAAGAAAGAAATCTTTACCAACTTTTCAGTAATACTAAGATGTGAAAGTAGGGGGACTATCTGTATGGGGTAAAATTAGTTTATAAGTAACATATAGTCGAGTGGTAGCATGACACGTGAAACCGAAGTTAAGAAAAGGAAAGTCAGGCAACAACTAATGACGTACACAATGAATGTTATTGACATCGGGTAAATCCCGAAGGGAGCATATTTAACGGGAGGAGATCAAGGGTTTGCCATCGGATAGCATTCAATGAGGGAATATTCTCTAACATTAAATGAGCGATCGTTACAGAGAATATTTGCATTCATGGCATGCCGTTACAAATTCATCAATGACTCTTTTATTATCATTTAAGAGGAGGGATCTTGTTTCCCTAGGTAAAGCTATAAACAGCAGGCCAGCAGTCATTGTAAGGACACAAAATTTTCTGCAGACATAAACTATAATTTATTTTTGCTCTCAATTAAACAACTTTATTCACACTTTATCATTGCTTTCACTTTTGTCCTCGGAGGCATTGCGCTTGAAACTAGGCTTGTCATCTTCTTCAATTTCAATTGCTAAATATAATTTTTAATCTTATCTCTTTATCATTTTTGGATCAAATGGGGTTCACTTGTCTATAAACCACGTAATAAATTTAACTGTATTGTTTTACGGGTAAACAATGGTAAACGATATATGCTTCCGGGTGTAAATTTCCTTGAAGTTGGGTTCCTTCCTTCTCCTTTCTCTTTGTACTTAATTGTTTTTTCTTCTATACTGTCATTTTTTATTTTCTTATTTTAAGGGGGGTTGTGAGGGTAAGATGTCATGGTGTAGCCGTATGCCTTTGTTCCTCGTGTAATAAGACACTATGCATAAGAATAGCTTAGCTGAAACTAGAACTAAGCTGAATAACATTCCTAGCGATTTGGCAACAAACATGTTAAGATCCGAGAGGCGGGAAAGAGCTAAAAAGAACTAGAGAAGTAAGTGATAATGTTAATGACAGTAGTAATTTACAGAGAAATACCAAGCATCCACCCACTCAAACCGAAAAACAATGGCTTGAGTCTTGAATCTTGGGTGATCATCAGAATACAGGCATTTGTGCTTAGTATTGAGGAAGACCATTCAACACACGTTTGGAACCCAATCCAGTGATGAACATAACATAAGATTCTCCAAGGCTGAATTGAGGCGTGAAGATATCCCCCATCTTAACTTTGAAATGAATCTTCTTCACTTTCTTGGCCATAGTATTGCTTCGATGAATCTTCGATAGCTTTCCATAATTTTCCTCACATGAAATTTCTGGTTCTTCCTTAATAGTGGCAAGCTTCATCTTCAGTATCTCTTCAATGTCCATTCTTGATTCAGTCCTCAAGCTCTTTCTGCTTGTACATGGCACCACCCACCACATTTTTCTTGACCCTTTTCTCATGCTCTACTAGCTTCTTCTTCTTTTTTTTTTTGTGCCAAAACAATGTTGTTAGTTTTGCGGTCACTTTGTAAAAACTCTTCTTATATCATGATATTTGTGATAAGGGGAAGCTAAGGGAGGAGCCGTATATATTGGTTGAAAGAGAAGGAAGAAGATAAGAAGAGAAGTTAGATAGACAAAAGGGGACTAGCTAGTTCAAAAGCTAATGTCTTTACAACTTGGTATGATCATATCAATGCTTTTCTTTTAACACATCAACAAACCCTGTTATCAATTAGGTACCAACCAAACTTGCATTTAATATTCACAGACAGCATCATGGATAAGATTACGCTGCATTCATTCAATTCCTTATCTCTCAACATACAATTGCTCTTTTATTTTTATTCGTCCTTTTTACTTTTCGGAAAATAATTCAAATTGTACAATTAATTTTTTGGTGTTTTTTAAATTCACATTTTAGCTCATAATTCTAATAATTTCAGTCTACTATTATAGCCTATCTATGTAAGATAAGAGTAAATTTTATCCTAAATTTTTTCTCTTCCCAAAATAAAAATAAAAAGAACACGATCTACCTTCTACTCTTGAAATTTATATCTGATCTCTGCTACGAGGAATAGCTTAGCGACCAAGAAGTTACAAGTAAAATCATAATGTCATGAGGTCGAATCTCAAATAAGTAGTAAAAACCTACAAATTAAAGTAACACTGCTTTATTTTCTTATTAATTATGGGAAAAAAGAAGTGACAAGGCTAAGGCTACATACGTAATATGATTAACTTTTTTGCAGTTTTTACCACGCTGTTGAATACGTCAATAATTATAAGGAAAACAACATGGAAGGATCACTATTCATTATTCACTAGCTGTCTGACACATTCGTATATACGCGTTCACCATGTTATATTATATATGCACACTATGTTCTAAAGTAAAACCTCGATTTTCTTCTTAAAGTTGTCATTTTACCACTCCTGTCTTTTAATTCTTTTAATTTAGTTTGAGGATAACAGTGACTAAGTATTTCGTTGAATCCATAAGGCGCAGAACTAGAGGGGTTAACCCCCTTATTCAGAAACCACACTATATATTTTTTTAAATTCTGCATTCACCACCGAAATTCATTAAACATGTTTCAATACATTTATATTTAGACCATTTTGATTTAGAAGATCAAATATCACGAGATAACTTTTAACTCCTCAAAACTTAATTTCCTTGATAATTATAAGTGGCTACTGGCTAATTGCCCATGATATGAGAAACCGGAAAACGCCTTTTCTGCTGCTATATTCATCTAGCAATGATGTAGCCAAGGGGACATTACAGTGATCAACTAGTCACAAAGTCATAAGTTTGCATCCCCGTTTTCACGTAACTAATTTTAGTGTACGTGTGTTGCACGTGTGCATCACGTTAATCAATATAAAACATACACACAAATTATTGAAAAATCGCAATGGAGGTTAAACTAAACTTAATATATGTTTAATGATAAAAATAAATATTAGTAAAATTGAATAGAATATATGGTTGAATTCAACATTTTCTGAATGAATTTAGTGTATTAGTTCTATAGTATTTATAATTAGTTCTATAGTATTTATAGTTATAAATATTTCATTATATAAATTACAAATATGCTATATTGTTGTATTTCATTTTGCATCTCTCTGGAAACTCCTGGTTCATAATGTCATTATACAAAAAAAATAATTGTTCCCGTTCAAAGTTAATCAAAATTAGAGACAAGTCAAATGGACCTTTTCGTGTGTAAAATAGTTACCTGATTCTTATTGATCTAAGTCTAAAATCCCCTCTTTGCACGTTCATCCAATGCCGAATAATAGTTCATACTATTCTAAACTCATTTTGAATGTACTTTGCTAACAACAACTTTAAAATTTCAAGAGTTCACAATGTTGAGGTTAATTTTTCAAAATTATAGGGGGAAAATGACAAATTTATAGTTATTTCAAAAGTTCCAAATACATTAGTTTATAGTAAGTTAAAAAAATTAACTGTAGTTACAATTTCACATAGTATTTCTGTAGCTTAATTTATTTCTAAATAAACACCATATTAGTTCAGACTTCTAGAATTTTAGAGTTAAAATTAAATCAAAACTCTTAAGAAGTTAACAGGAAAAAAGCGAATATACATTGCCGATGGATGTTCCATATTTTTTGATAATCAATTATTGGTAATTTGGAGAGAAAAAAAATACTATTACATACCTCATAGGCTAAGAATTAAAAAAAAATTAGTGGCCACGTACTAAACTCTAAAAGGATATTTATAAAAACTGGTCAAATAAGAAAAAAAATTTAATAAGGTAAATTTTAATTGAATTTAAAGTCCTAAATATTAGGATATTCTTAAGTAAAATTTAAGTTGAATTTGAAGTCTTAAATATTAGAAAAATAATTAAATGACTAATTTGTCTAGTATAAAATTAACTTTTAAAAAGTGAAAAAAAGGCGAACGATATTTCGATAGGATTTCGTGTTTTTAATATAGCATAGATAGATAGATATAGATAGATATAGATAATATGAAGAAGCTTCCCTTCAGAAAAATTCTTAATGCCCTGTCAGAAGAATAAATGTCAAACATTTCCTTGAAATTACCGTAAGCAAATGTAAGGAAAAGAAACGTAATACTCTTATTTGTCCAAAGTAGTAATTTTTTTTAATGTCCTAAATATTAGAATTTCTACTTAATACAAATAAAGAAAGATTTAATAACTAAAATTTTAGCTGAATTCAAATTCCTAAATATTAGAAAAATAATTAAATTACAATCTAATATAAAGTTTGCTTTTAAAAAATAGAAAAGGTAAACGATATTTCGCTAAGGACCTTCTTTAGAGTACTTGTATTATGTGTGTACTATAAAATTTGGAGAAAAAAAATACAAAAATTATTAAACTTTGTGATGAATTATAAAATAGAAATTTTAAAAAGTACAAGCTCTTAAAAAATATTGACTATTGATCCTATTTAGCAAACTTAATAAAGAAAAAATTATGACAAGCAAAAGTTTACTAAACCTTTACATAACTTCGATATATGAATTGTGCAATTGCTTTAATAGCTCAAATAAAATAGAATAAATGTTGACTTGTATGCAACTTTACTATGTTCTCATAGCTTAAATAAACAAATTCTATTTGCTCAAAGTACTTAATATAAATATCATATTATTCTTATTGAACTCAAATTAAAAAACCGAAAAACAATAAGACACTCCATATTGTTAGATATAATTATCATACTAAGAATTTTTTTAGATTAGTAGTATTTAAATCCAACAAAATTTATTTCTAGTAAGAAATAAAATGATTAAATTAAATCATTATGATATAAGTTAAAATTTGCTTAAACATTATTTATGTTGCTCGCGTATTCAAAATAAGTTAAATTATTTATATTGTTAGAGTATTATTTGGCTGCTAAATTTTGATGTAGGATCTAGTTTTTAGGTACAAACCCAGTGTCAGACACCAGAAGACAAATCTTAAACAGAAAATTATAATTTGGGATTCTTATTGATATAAAAAACAATACTTGTAAATTTTTATTTTGACAATATACCCTAGATTTGTAAAATGTGTGTTTTTACGTATCATACTTGTAAAAGTTCCCAAAAAAGAGTTTAAATGTTTTGCTTTGTTAGGAATCTTCCTTAAAAATCTATATGCGTGCACAACTACATGCGTAGCTAAATTTTGGTTTTCTTAAAGCTCTAAAAATTAGAATTGTTTATATTATTCATATAAGGAAAGATTCAATAACAAAAGTTGTAGTTGATTTCAACATCCTAAATTTTAAGAAAAATAATTAAATTACTATTTTGTTTATTGTGAACTCTATTTTTAAAGAACAAAAAAGACGAACGACATTTCGCTAAGAGCTTTCGTCCTTTTAATATAGTATAGATTTGGTCACTGTTGTTCGATTAAATATTTCTATTTCCTAGTTAATTATGTCACAGGAATAACAATACGTTATGATTATTGTCACCCTAAAGAAAATTAAAGAAAAAGAAAATGATCCATTGCTTGTTGTAATTAATGGTTGGGCCAAAACTGGACTTGAATGATTGTTGGTCCTACAACCTTATTTTGTGCCAAATCGAAACCCACAATCAAGCCCAATTTGAAGGTTAGGGATACAGTTTGCCCGACAATCATCTCCTGACCCACCGAACAAATAAATTGTTTAAGTATCAGTTAGCATGCACTGCAAAAAGGTTTCCACTTCCTAACTCAAATGGGATCCTACCAGCTGGGCCGACTCTAATGTTAGTAGTTACCTAGGAATTTTTATCTTACTATACACTATTTGAAATTTTATTACCCTTTTTATTTAAGTTTCAATTTGTTTACATAGGCATATACAATTTATCAATTATATACATTTTAGTAATTTAATGAGAATCAATGTACTCCTATAATCTCGCTAACGTACATAGCCCATTCCCCCTACCTTTCTCTGTCCATACCCCCCACGATTCTGTACTCTCTCCTTCCATTAACGCTCTCTTCTATTTTTGTTCAAAAATCTTTTATAATCTCTCTCAATCTTTCTGAATTCTCGCTCAAAATCCTACGAAATCAGTAACAGCTTAAAATTTTCCTTCCCTTACAATGAAGAAGAAAGGAGTTCCGAAGAATAGCCCTAAAAAAGCTAATATTGCTAATATTCCTACCTTTGATTTGGGTGTTTTCTCATAGGATTCACCTAAAAAAGTAGTGAAATTGACACATGCAAAACCAGAGACAAAGTCCAAGCTTTCCCATCGTGAAGCTAGGGCAAAAGCTCGAACAAAACTCAAGCATGATAGGGATGATGGTGAAGCTTCGATATCTACTAAATCAGTAAAGCGGAAGAGCAAAGAAATTGCTCGTGATGATGATTTCATCGAAGAAGAAGTTATCCCAAAACCTGCAAAAAAAAATCAAAGTTTCTCCTAATGCCAAACCTTCAAAAAAGAAGAAGGTTCAAATATCTCCTAAAACCATACCCCCCAACAGTCATTGGAGAAGGTAAAAATTCTAGTAGTTACAATTTTGGTTCTTTTGTTTTAGTTACGAAACCTGTTCCCATTCTCATGACTACAAATATTTTTTATTTTTCTGTATTTGTAGAAATTTTGTCTACATGTGTATATTTGTTGTTGGTTATCAACTTTTCTACATTTCTCTGGAATTGTAGATTTCTTGTATATTTTGTCTATTGTAGTTGGTTTTATTGGTTATTATTTGCTCTTTTTTTGTAGATGTTAGTTTCATTTTCTGTAAACAAAGTGTATATATCATGTCTAGTTCTTAGTTTCTAATTTCTTGCTCTAAACATAATTTTATCATTGATTTGTAGCTTCAATATAGTCAATTGTGATATATGTTTATTAATTTTTTAACTTACTTGTATGCAATATATTAATGTCTTTCTGACTATAGACAAAGTGTAGTAGAATTGTGAATATTTTGTTTTTTGGTCTTTGAACAAGTTTTTAACTTACTGTTTTTCTTTTGGTGCAGAATCGAACAGATTTTTGCACCACATGATGTTGATTATTGCATCACTAGATTCCAAACATTAGCCGACCTTGCTGTTCCTAGCCAAATCAAGGTGTTATTGTCTGAAAATGGGTTAAAATTATTTAAGAAGACATGTTTTGGGCATTTTCTTTCCCTGTCCAAAATTAAGTAATTCACCTTCTCATGAAGTATTAATTGAACGCATCAGTACAGCAGAGATAAAGGGTGAGAGGCTGAACTCTGGGTTGAGGGAGTTTGCCCTTATCACTGGCCTTAGATTTTTTACATAAGTACCGGACTTTGGTTACACAACTAAGTATGACAATAAAACAATGAGGAGCTATTTTCCCGAACAGGGAAAAAGTTGAGAAGTCATACTTGAAACAAATTGTAACCAGCCGTAGTTGGGAGAATGATGAGGATGCAGTCAAGCTGTGTATTCTCTATCTGATAGAATTCTTCCTCTGTCCTTCGGAGAAAGATAATGGTTTGATAAATAATTTTAGGTTCTATTTGGTGGCCTCGGGGGAGTATGTGAATTTCGCATGTGGTATAAAAACTTATACACAATTGCTTCGGTCTGTTAGGCATAAGCTCAACACTTTTGTGTATTTTTATTTCATTCGAGGTTTTTCACTAGCTATGCAAATCTCGTTGTATGAGTGTTGCTCTACAGTCTAACATTGATATAGCTACAAAGGTTGGTAATTCTATCCCCTGCATACTTAACTGGACAGCTAGTAAGGATAAGATATGGATTTCTGCATTGGAAGAGAGAATGATTAAACCATCATGGATCAAGGTAAATGTTTTTCACTTCTGGACAGATAATATAATACAAATTATCTACACATTTTATACATATGATGACTAGGTCCTTCACTTTTTTTTTCCGATCAGTTCACCAACATGCTCGAAGTCTACATTATATTTACATTATATCTACATATAGCCTAAATTACCAATAAATAATCTGCATTATATTTTTAATTGTTGTCTTAGATACAGGACACATGTCTGACATTCAAAATGAGGAGAATGTTCCTGTAGGTGTTGACTTATCTTCCCAATTTCAAGGGGCGTTAGAGGAAGAAACTGCATGTATGATTTAATACATTTTATCTACATATTTCACAATACATATTACATCTGAGCTACAAGACAACATTTCAACAAATTAACTACAATTAAACTATAATTTATCTCCAGTGTTGTTTCTATTTATTACAAATGATCTACAATTTTATTAAGTTGTACACATTTATTGTAACAGAGAAGGAAACTATGCATGTGGACTCTCCAAACCAGGATGCAAAAGTTGGCATACAAGGAGAACATTTAAATGAGGAGAAGGAGACTATGCCTTTGCAATCTCCCATTCAACAAGCAAATGTTATGCAACAAGGAGAAAATTGTAATGAAGATTTCAGTGGTATTATATGTTATAATATAATTGTAGGAATAAAACAACAACTTTCATATAAGTTTCAGTTTTCCCAAAAGAACTAATGCAACCAAAATACAATGTTGTTATTTTGTTTTAAGTTTTGTAGGTGAACCAGCCGACTATATCAATGTAGGTGATTCGGACAATAACTCCAGGTCTGGAAAAAGAGCAGTAACACTTGATGATTTTGAGCTGCCAGAGAACTTCTTACAGATTGTTAAGTTCGGCGAGGTAAATGAAGATGAAACAACCCTTGTGCATCCAATTTTAGTTCTGGGGAAGCACTTCTGTTGGACCTCCTCCAATTTTTAACATCAAGCATCCATTTACTGGGGTTATTGGCGACGATGTTGATCCTGAATTATTGGAAGAATTCAATAAGTGGTTATATTTAGGTACCGACACGGTTTCAAAGAGGTTAGATTATACAATTATTTCATATTATCGAGTGCATACAATTTATGGATTTCCAACTGAAACTACATAATAATTGTACTTGCTCTGTCTTTAAATAGGAGGAAGGCACCTTATACTTTGAAAGATAACCAGCTCAAGCCGTGGTTTGATCTTGGAGTGGAGAAAGTTGATAAAAAGGATTGCTTTTATACTTTGGCACATCCCGAACAAGTACTCAACAACACAGTACACACATACCCTGGCAGAATTTAATGATTAGCTGTAGTATTATGTTATTTTAGAAATCTGTAGATTTTTTGTTTGAAAATTATAGTTAAATTATATGAAGCATTGAGAAATAGTGAAATCTGTTTTTCCTTTTTTTTTTAGCACATTGATGTTATTTTGTACTATGTGAGGAAGAGAGGAAAGTATGGCCCTGAAAATAAAATACGATTTACAACCACTGACTGTATGTTCAAGACTAGGATTGAACAAATTTATGAGAGGTACATTAATGCTCCTGCCGTAAGAAGCTTATTATTGTCAAACCCAGGACGTCGTATCAGAATACGTATTGGGGTACCAATTACTTGCAAATGTTGCATGGACAAAGTTGATTTTGTGATTATGCCCATAAATATTATGGAGAAATTTTATTGGTTGTTGGCTGTGTTTGACATTACGGATAGGGTTCTATATGTTTATGATTCTATGGTCTCTTCACGAAATTACAAACTTGTTGAACCTGTATCGACAAGTTTGCTATTATCCCTATCTACTTGTCATGCACCGGCTTCTATGGCAGACGTCCAGACACCAACTACAAGAACACAAAGGCATACATTAAAAAAAGTATTACTGACCCTCTTGACATTCAGTGGTTGGTCGGTGAGATACCCCAGCAAAGAGAAGGATCACTGTATGTGCTGCTTTTCCTTCTATCTATATAACCAATTATATTTTACATTGAATACTAAATATTCTCCCCTATTATTTTTTGCAGTGACTGTGGTGTATATGTGTCGGTATTTGCAGAATATGTCAGCATTAGAGAGTTATCGATTTCAAAGGAAGACCTTTATGATATTATGAACACCATAGACGCTTTGAGATTATACTAGGAAAAAGCAAGAGCTTGGTGCAACTAGTGAAAGTAATTTGACTAGCAGATTAGCAAGTAGAAAAGGTGCACCAGCTGTGAACAAGACAACACAAGTCTGGAAAAAGAAGAATTAATTGCCCTTTTCAGTAGAAAAATTATAATTAAAGTGTTTAGTTGTAGCTGGATTATAGTAAAATTGTAGACAAATTGTTTATTAAGAATAAGTCAGTTGGAATTTATTTGTAGCAGATTTGTGCAATAGTTATTTTACCTTTTGTTTTGTTGTTTTGTCCAGAATTCTACTACTTAGAATAGAAAACATCTGTGGCTTTTTTTTTGGTTGAAAGTTGTTAGTACTTGATCTCGATATTGGTACTATATAATTTTTTTACAGCATAACTACAATTATGTCTACAACTACTATACAAAAATACATAATCTATTCAATTTTAGCAGTGTTGTTAGGGAAGGCTGAAAAGTAATAAATAAACCCAGTATTTGAACAAAACAACTACAAACCAATTGCATTAAGAGTTGAAATCTGTTTAGCAAACATTCACTATAGGAGACAATCTTTATTCAAATTAGCAAAACAATTACACCACAACTATAATTCTCCAGAACAGAACAAATACAACTTCATATGTCTTAAGGACAGATTATCATCAGCAGTACTTAGTAAAAATAAAACTTTAAACTGTATCAATTTTTATTTCCTTTTGGGAGCATTCCTACAAGATCTTTTGTTATGCCCTTTTAGTCAGTAGTTGCCATATGAAACCTTGTACTTCTTTGCATTTACTTCATCATATGGTTTTGTATCTTTGTTTTTGAGGTCTACCTAGCTGACTTTTCCAGGTAGGTGGCTTTACAACTTCTTCAGCTATATGTTGTGGTACATTCCATTTGCTTTCATCATACAACGGGTCTATTGGTATTTCATAAGTCTGCAGAAGGCTATGCCTTGTGTAATAAGGAGAACAATTGTTTTCACAAGACTCGTTCATGTGCCTCAAAGCCGCCAAAGCATGTGGACTGGGAAGTTCATCAAACTGGAATTGTCCATAACTACATCTCTTGTTTTGAAGGCAAACAATGAAGCGCTTCACACCATCTATCAAAGTATAAATGTAATTTTTTGAAGCCCTCACCTATAATTTTATTACAAACACACAACAAGTTGTTAGCAACAGATACAAAACAAAATAACTACAATTATACAACAATATTTCTATAATTAATAGTATATATATAGTTTGATGGAATCAATGATCTGATGTTATTGGCTATAACTTACTCTGATCTTCTGCGATAACGTCCTATTGTCCTCCAACTCTTTGTTGTATTTTTTCCCAAGGTATGTGAACGTACGCTTTGCATTCAATAAATTTTCATTAGTCCAAAGTTCAAGAAGAGTCCTCATATACTCTAATAGTTCTACTACGGGCAGCTCTCTTGCATCTTTGGTTATTTCATTCAATGACTCTGTGATATTTGATGTCATCATCCACGTTCTATTCACCGTAGCACGTTCCTGAGACCATCTGTGATAGCCAATATCGTATAGGTATGCTTTAACACGTATGCCGATCTCTTCAATCTTTGACATTTTCATTAAATTCATCAAGATGACCCTTCTTGAACTTTGATCTTACATTTGTCCAAATATGCCACATGCAAGCATAATGTGGCATGCTGGTATAAACAGTAGATGTTGCCTTCATGATACTCTCATTCCGGTCCAAAACAACACACATATTTGGTTTTTTACCATATGCATGTTTGAATTGCTCAAAAAACTACCTCCATGATGCGTCATTTTCTGAATCAACAACGTCGTATGCTAGTGGTAATATGCTACCTATCACATAGGTAGCAAAAAGAAATTTAATTTCTGTAATTAAACTTGAAAATATAAAAAATACAGTCTTAAAATAACTTTATAACAATATTTTTACAACTAATCTACATTATCTGATGCATCTATTGTGCTAGCTGTTAGCATGATTCCCCTATATGCCGACTTTAAGAAGGTGCCATCAACTATTACAACTGGCCTACAATACTCCCAACCCTTGATGGACGTACTAAGTGCAACAAATGCATACAAGAAACAGTCATCTTCAGTCTTCTGCAATTTCACTACCGACTCTGGATAAGTCTTCTCAATATACATATAACTCACAAGCGAATGTAGGAATCAACAGGATGACCTCTCAAAAATTCCACAGTCTTTTCCTCTGCTCTCCAAGCTTGCATGTATATTAAGTTCACACCATGATCCGACAACATGTTATTTTGTATATCTTTTGGTGTGTATATTGTCATAGGATCCGCATATTTTTGTATCACCATGCTGTCAACTATCATGGCAGTAGGTTTGTATTGTATACATGTGTTGTCCATCAAAGAGCATGTGTACAAGCTGTTGAATTTTCGAACCTTGAACAGTGCTGATTCATTTATGCCGGTGGACTTGAAGTGCCACGTACAATTGTCCCCAACATATACGAGGCAGTAGCTACAAAATAAAAATAATTCAAAAAATGTTACGCAAATTGAAGCTACAGAATACGAGGTTGTTTATGTACAACAACTTGTCTTAAACAATTTATATACAAAAAAACTACAACTTATACATTATATGAATTTGACAAATAAAATGCTCCTACCTTCTTGTGCTAGACCTTCTCACCCTAAATTGAAACTTATTCACGACATAATAGTGCTCCATTGCACTGATAATTATTTGCTTGTCTTGGTAAACTTGGCCTACTTCAATTACACTTGGTGTATGTTATGTTATGATGATACTTTCATATTCCATAATTGCCGGAGATATTTGCATATCAATCAACTTTACTGCCCCTGATACTTCTCCAATTGTGTTACAGTTGCTTGACAATTGTACCACATTAGTATTATGATAATCAGAAGAACCTGCACTCAATTAAAAGTATATTAATTCAGACCTCCGCATATTCATGTGTTCAGTATTTGACGGAATACTTGTACAGAAATAATAGTTGAACTACATTTGTTATGTAGTATTATTGTAGATAATTTGTAGTAAAATTGTAGAACACTTGAAATTGAAAAAACATCAGCACTAGAAAAATAGAGAAAACCGACAATTGTGCTCGCATTCAACATACTGCATTCCAAATTGAAATCGCGCACTGTTATACACAGCAGATACATTCCTAAGTTTTTATTTTTCTTTTTTGTCTCCATATACACTTGAACTCCCATATCGTTCCGAATTTCCATTGGAGGACAACGTTCATTGACAGTGTATTTGATTTCGATGATTTTTGCGGAGGTATCGATCATTAGATGCTCTGCAATCGCGGAATTCAATTGGCTATAATTTGAATATTCATTGACTACAATTTAGTCAACATCAAAATCTTTGTATCTCCCAACGCTATCCCAGCGACCATTGAGTTGAAGCATAATCGCTAATTTTGACATTATGTCGCGAAATTCAATTCAATTGTCGCTAATTGTTTGCAATTGTTTCCTTCAAAACTGTTGTTTATGGAAAATCAGAGGAAATCAGAGAAAACCAGAGAATAGAAGGATACTACAGATATGTTGTCTAGATTATGGTGTGATGTTAACCAGAGAATATCTGCGTAATAGAAGGATTCTACAAATATGTTGCCTTGATTATGGTGCGATGATTGCGTCAGTAAAATCTCTAATTGAAATATAACCGATCCCAAAATCCCGCGTCTAAATAAGGAACACTATCGCAGAAAGGATTCTAGTTTAGATAAATGTATATTTTTTGTAGCTAAAACGTGTTTAGGTCGGGTAAATTGAAAACTTGGACATTTTTGGTAATAAGGTATCAAATAGTATATAGGAACGAAAAAAATCCCTAGTTAATAAGGCTTATGCATTAGGCCCCCAAATTTGGGAGGCGTCAATTTTAAAAAATAATAGGTTTATACGTATTTTAAAAAAAATATTTAGTACTTTTAGTACAAAAGTAGACTTTCTCACATAAAAGGAAAAAAGAATCTTTTAACTACGTAAATAAAGTAACAATTTGGCTTACCTAAATATGGGTAGTATGAATAGTTAACGTATGAATTGAAATTAATTTGACAAGGGAAATAGTACAAGTAGATGATACTACTCTAATCGATATATTCAATCAAATAAAAAGACTTTTCTTTTCCAAATGCTTAGATTGACTATAGAATAACGATAACAGTTTCTATAACATCCAAATTTTTCAAAATTAAAATTGAAAAAATCTTAGCTAAAATCAATAATGCCTCAAAAAAGATTAAATGAGTTAGCTATATTAGTTGTAAAGGAATTATTTGAAAATAAAATTAATTTTAAAAATATTATTAACAACTTTGCATCTCAAAAATCTAGAAAAATATGTTTCAAATAAAAATACATGTATTATAACCTTTTTTAAAAAAAATTTAGGCCTCGCATTAAACTTTGGCTTTAGACCACACATGTGCCTGAGCCGCCTCTACCTACCATTAGTTTGTCATTCCAATTGTTTATTATACATACTATTTGGGAATCTTACGAAAATATCTAAAATAAGTCCAAATTTACCAACCTCTAACTATCAGTCACATACTTACCAAAACTAGCCAAACGGATAAAAACATTAAAAACCTAGATAAATAAGGATTCTTTGTCTCCAAGATTCACACGCAATCTTCCATATTTTTAAGCATGATCAACAAAATTAGATGCAAGATGAAAATAAAATTTCATAGATAAGGTAGCAAAGATAAAACACAAAGAAAAAAATATACAAGATTCTAAAAACCTAAGCAAAAAGGGACATATTTCAATGGGTATGGTTGAAATTCATTGAAAACATATAGATGAGTCAATATACAAAATTTGAGAAAGATTAAGGTGATTTGGACTAGTTTTGAGTCAAAAGTTATAGTTGAAATCGAGTTTAAAAATTTCTCTACGACATATGAATCAAACATATACCTCATATACAGGTATATATGGATATACAGGAGATACACAAGAGATGCATATTTGATACACAAGTGATAACTAAAGATACACAGTGGGATACACATATCATCTTCTTCCATTTCCATCTTGTGTACTTCGAATTTCGCTCAAAGTTCAATTCAAACTATCTAAAATCTCTACCAAATCGTCCAAAAATTGAGATTCACACTCCTTAAGATGTGCCCAATTTATTCCAACAATACCCACTCAAAATAAATTTCAATTTCGAAAAGCCAAATTTCTGAATTCAAGGTTAAACAAGATTTAAAGGCTGTCCATGGCGTTTTCAGTTTAATCATTCGACTAAATCCAACAAGCTAATGTTTAATAGTGATTTCTAAATCGAATTAAGGTGCTCGACTCTCTGAAATTTACTTTAGCTCACTGTATGCTTTAAAAATGACATTAATTGAAAATTGTTTAGATTAAAATGATATTTGGGTTTTTTCTGGTAATTTTTTTTGGGCTATTTTTAGTTAAAATTGCTTATGGAGTGATAATTTGAGTAGTTTTTTATACCGTCATCTTATATGACAATCTTTTTATTTTGGAAGGATAAACTTGTTCGATTGGATACAGAGTTTAAGAAAGAGCGAAAGATTTTTGAAACTTGTGGTCTAGAATAGTCTATGGATAATTGTGTGACAATAAATTACTTTATTAAAGGTAAAATAAGAAATTTAAAAATATATTATTTTCGAATTTAGAAAGGAGCCATTCTTTTTAAACGGAGTAAAAAGGAAATATGTTATTTTCTCAAACGGAGGGAATAAGATATTTGATAGTCTTCCATTTTTAAACGACTTTAACAATTTGATATGTCAATTCATTTTGAACTTGATGTGACGTATTATCTATCAAACTGAATTTTCAACTATAACTTTAATATTTTCCTTTAGTGTTGCTAATAATGATATATACTCCAGTTAAATTAATGAATTGTACTCCAAGTTTAGTCTAATCCAATCATATAAAATGGAATAGAGAGAATATTTTATTACATTTTTTACAGGTCAAGTCACCAAGTTCTCCCAATTGAAACGGCCTAAAGTCCTAGTTAGTGGGACTAGGAAAAAACAAGAAGTATGGTGGTATACTAGGATTAGCAACAACTTTGACTTGAAAGATTGTAATAAAGTGTAACCTTTTATTTATTAATCTTAATAACAACTAAGTACTACACAGAATTGTGAACATAAAATTTAATCGATATTGGTTTGCATAATAATGTCGAGCTACTATTTGCTTTCTCGGAACAAAATTATAAAATAGATGATAAAATTAAGGATCGTCTGGGAAGTTATCCGTAATACTGAATATGGAGAGGAATCACTAAGTTATTAGAAAACTGATTCAGATGTAAGTTCTAAACGTATGTTTATGCCTTTGACGATCCAATTCAAGTTGTAGGAAAGGTAATGATTGTTGAAGCTCTTGACAAAACTACTCAAAATGAACATAAAAAGTTTAAATCTTTCTGATGCAAAAAATGTGGTTGGCATGTCAAAATATGTCATTAAGAAGGTTGCTGCCTCATAGGAGGTTAACGTAACCAGTAAATACAAATGACAAAACTTAAAATTCTAGGATCAAAGACAGATTGAAGCATGAAAACTTCGATCCTCAATAATCTCAATAGTCCAGCACGAAAACTTTGATCCTCAGTTGAATCAAGATTTAATAAAAAAGTAACAAGTATATATTCAAACCTTGACTAGTCTTGATGGAGTCTCAGTAGAAAACTTAGGAAGATCCCTTTCTCACAAGTAGATAATCAACATAATGTTTCAATGCAAAATACTAGATTTTTGTAATCTAGTTTAAGTCTACAAAATGACACGTGTTGATGTAATGTGCATTTTAATAATAAAATTATAATATTAAAGTGTATTATTTTTTATGATGTTAGTGGCTATAAATTCACAAGAAAGTGATAATTATCTTTGATATAACTCTTGTAACCAAATACCCTGATCTAACACTAATTACACGAAAGCTTAAATTTTGTAACCACCGACTCATGTTCTACAATTTTATTATCACACTATCTTGTTATTTATTTTATCGAAGAACTTCTACACCTATAAATATGTCACGACCCAAAATCCATCTAAGTGGTGATGACACCTAACTGAACCCGCTACGTAAGTCCAACAGTACAAGTCACTACTATGATAAGAAATAAAGAGATAATAAAGAAAATGGCCAAAAGAGTTTAGTACATCTATCCCAAGGACTTGTAGTACAAAGTCACAAGCAACTATGAATAAGAGTACAACTTCAGTTTGAAGAAAGATGCATAGTTATCTGTTTGAAATTTACATAAAAAGAGTTATAACTTCTAATCTACCACGGAACAAATAAATCGACATACATAAATGCTAGAACATGATATAATATATTTTAAAAATATCATAAAATATGTATTTGATGCAATGGACAATATTGCAATAAGAAAGAGCTAGAAGCCTTGTATTAAAAATTGGTTCTCTCCCTTTGCTATATTTTCATTTAGTGTGACTTTAATGATGAAAAGGAATATAGAAGAGGACTAACTTTAATACGTAGAGAGGACTAACTGTAGAATAGAGTTAGAGGTACAAGCTGATGAGTTTATGTAGTTAAAGTTAAAGTGTAAAGTGTAAACTGTAATTAGTCAAATAGTTAGTTCGTACAGTACTTAGGAAGTTAATTCACTGTAGCTATATAACTACACTGTACAACCCTGTATACTCAGTAGTTGTCATTTTCTCTACTCAACCGATTTTGATTGAGTGAATCCTCTCTATGTGGCTTCATTTGTATGCCATTTCCTTTGAGCTTTAATATCCATATCCATGGTTGTTAACATGGTATCAGACCCACCGGAGTCTATCTAAATTAGTACTCGAGCTAGTCCTTATCCTTGTTGCTTCAATTCCACAGATCAGTGTTGAATTATCTCAGAGTAGCGAAGTAAAAGACTAGGGTTTGCGCTTGAGATCATATCATAATGGTGGATGGAGAAGAAGTTATAGTTGAGACCTCAATTCTTGCGAATGCAACTACTGGCAATATCAATTCAGCCACTGGTACAACTGCCTTTCCTTCAATTGATCATAATCTCTTACTTTTCCTGCAACCAACAAATACCCAGGTAGTTCACTAATCTCTCTTCAGCTTACTAGTTCTGATAACTATGTCCTATGGAGTCCGTCGATGAGAATTGGCTTGCCAGGTAAAAGCAAGTTAGGGCTTGTAGATGGTCGCTTTCTTAAATCGAGATTTAAACTCGAGCTTCATGATCAGTGGAAAAAGGTGAATGTTGTAGTTCTCTCATGGATAATGAATGTTGTTAGGCCATGATTGCTAAGCAGTGGAGTGTATGCCTCTAATGCTCACAAAGTTTGAGAGGATTTAAAAGAGAGATTCGATAAGATTGGTCCTACAGTGTTGTATCTGCATAGAGAAATTCATATTCTCACCCAAGAGACTATGTCTATTGCTGACTATTTCTCTAAGCTAAGAGATCTCTAGGATGAGTTTGATGTGCTCATGCCCTGTCCTGGTTGTCCATGTCCCGAATCTATCAAATATGCACAATATTTTGAGTATCATAAACTGTTTTTGTTTCTCGTGGATTTAAATCAGTCTTACTCACAATCAAGGAGCCAGATCATGATGATGTCTTCCATTCCTAGCATTAACAAAGCTTATTCTCTCCTAATTGATCAGGAAAGTAAGAGGAGCTTTGTTAATTTTGCTTAGATTACTCAAGTCACAGAAGGAATAGAAGGTACTACATTCTATAGTAACAAAGGTAAATAGAATACATGAGGTAATTTCAAGTTGAGGGAGAGTCAAATCTAATGTGAATAATGTCACTACAAGGGCCATCCTAAGGAAAACTGCTACAAGATGATTGGCTATCCATCAAACTTCTAAGGGAAAAATGAAGGGGAGTAGTCCTGGTGTGTATGCAAATAGTGCCAGCAGTGCAATAGTTCCTACTACATGAGAGGGATATTACAAAATCAAATGTCTTATGGAGTTTAGCAGGAGAAATTTTCTCACCAACCAGCTATTCCTCAACAACCAACTATTCCTCAGTATGTCCACATGCCTCAGCCTTCAAAGCCTGCTCCTGCTCCTGCTGCTCCTTTCTTCACCAAAGAGCACTACCAACAAATACTTCAAATGTTGTCCAAAGGAAATGAAGAGGACCAAGATCTTCTAACCAAATAGCAGTTGCAGGTACTCTAATTACCTTAATGTCCAATTATCTCGGTAATAATTGGATTATAGACACCGAAGTCTCAAATCTTATGACCTCAAATCTTGACACACTTAACATTTATCAAGTAATCCCCAGTTCAAGAGAGATGCAAAGTTCAATTACCTACTGGCAATGTAGTATATGTTTCACACAAAGGAACCTCCTTTGTACTCAGAAGTCATAGCATCTCTAATGTAATATCTTAGACTTTCAGTACAACTTGCTTTTAGTGTCCGAACTCACCAAAGAACTTTAGTGTGTGGCTGTCTTCTTCCCTGACTTCTGTATTTTCAAGTATCTCTACAATGGTCAGATGAAGGGGATTGTTAAGGAAGATCATGGTTTGTACATACTCTAAGAAGGATCATCACATCAGTCTACATTCAAGCCAACAAAATAAGTGTGTGAACACAACTAGCCTGCTTGTTTCTAGTTCACTATGGCATAAACATTAGGGCATGTCTCCAAAGATGTAATAAAGAAGCTAGATGTTCTTAATGGTCTGAAAACAGGAGCACATCACTATACTTTGTGTTCAGTGGCCAAACAATCTAGACTGCCTTTTCCTTTAAGTACACAGTGCCACATTCCATCTTTGAGTTAGTTCATTGTAATACCATCTCATGATGTTAAAAGGTTCTTTATTACAATAGTTGATGATTACACTAAATACACTTGGATGTTTCTGATTAACTCTATGTCAGAATTTATAGTTGTACTAAGAGATTTCATGATTCAAATAAAGAATGTTTTTTTCTACTTTAGTGAGAATTTTGAGAACTGTCAATGGTAGTGAATTCTTTATTCATGAATTTAAAGAATTAATTTCTAGTCTTACTATTATTCATCAAATTACATATATATATACCCCTCAACAGAATGGAGTGGTTGAGAGAAGGCATAAAACTATTCTAGATATGGCCAAGTCTCTTAGGTTTCAGGTTGAAGTTCTCTAAGGTACTTGGATACAAATCATCTTTTGAGATGATTTATTTGCATCCTCATTCAATATAACATCTAAAGGTCTTTGGCTATTTGTGTTATGTAGTGTGTCCAAGAGTTCTTGATGAGTTCTCTCCGAGGGTCATTCCAACAGTTTGAATGGGGTATTCTTCCACAAAGAAGGGTTATATTCTCCATGACTTAAATTCTAATTTGGTTAATAAAAATGTTGAATTTTAGGAAGATAGTTTTCCTTTCAAGCATATGCTCACTTCTGGTCACATTGTCTTTCCTGTGTTGGACCTGTTGTCACCTGATATTGCAGTTCTTAGGTCTTCTTCGACAAACTTTTCCACTGGTATTGAAGCTCATGAGCAGGATGCTGATAGCTCAGCTGAGGGGGAGCTTCTAGAAGCCAGCATTACTGCAACCTATTCCATGGCTGAAGAATCTACAGACCTTGCAGAAGCAGGAGTTGTCACAGATCATGCTCCAGTAATTGATCATGCAATTGATTCTTTTGAGCAAGTGAGGAGATCTTCCAAGCCAAGTAAACCCCCCTTATGAATACATGATTACGTGGTGAAGTCCAAGAATAGCAAATATTCTTATCCTATCCCAGAACATGTGAGATATTCATATCTTGCTCCCTCATACAATCAAGTCTTATCCACATATTCAGCATGTTCTGAGCCAAGATCTTTCAGTGAAGCAGCAGTTGATCCCAGGTGGATAGAAGCTATAAAATTAGAAATTGCAGTCGTAGAATAAAATCAAACCTGGAGCATTGTTAATCTTCCTCATGGTAAAACTCTTATTGGCTATAGATGGATTTTCAAAATCAAGTACAAGCCTCAGGGGAAGTTGAGAGATACAAAGCAAGACTTGTGGCCAAAGCCTACAGTCAGAAAGAGGGTCTTGACTACAATGAACTTTTATACCTGTGTCAAAAATGGTTACAGTTAGATCCATTGTTGTAGCCTCCAAGTAGTGGATGATCTATCAAATGGATGTCCATAATACTTTCCCCAACGGGGATTTGCTTGAGGAAATATATATGCATATCCCTGTGGGGTTTGCTAGACAAAGGGAGACTCAAAAAGTCCGCAAACTTCATAGATCTGAATGGTTTTACGCAAGCACCCAGGCGATGAATATGAAGTTAACTGAGGTACTCCTGCAACTAGGATTTAAATAAAGTCACTATGATTGTTCACTGTTTATCAATCAAGCTCATAGTGACATAGTAATAATCCGTGTGTATGTGGATGATCTACTGATCACAGACAATAACAATCATTTGTTGTATGATGCTAGAACAAAGTTGCAGAAATAATTCAAGATGAAGGACCTGGGGGAACTAAAGTTTTTCTTGGGCATTGAGTTTGCAAGGTCTAAGAAGGGTATTCTCATGTGCCAAAGTAAGTATGCATTGGATCTTATATTTGAAGCATATCTAGGTGGAGAAAATCCATCTGGCACACCCTAAGAATTGAACCAAAATTTCATTTATGTGGAGTATGACAAGTGCATTGGGAATGGAAGAGCAGAAGGTGATCAAGTACTGAAAAATCCTAACAATTATCAGAGAATGATAGGAAGATTACTATACCTCAGAATGACAAGACATGATATTGCCTTTGCAGCTCAGGTCCTAAGTAAGTATATTCATTGTCCCAAGATCTCGCATATGAAAGCTGCACTTAGGGTATTGAGATATATCAAAGAGGCTCCTGGCTTGGGACTAATTATGCTTGCAGAAGGTAGAAATCAACTATTTTCATACTGTGATTTTGATTGGGAGCACGTGTAGAGACCAGAAGATCTGTTATAGGATACTTGGTTAAGTTTGGAAATGCAGTGGTGTCTTGAAAAAAAAAAAGGATACTGTATCAATAAGCTCAGCTGAAGCTGAGTTCAGAAGTATGGCATCATTTGCAGCAGAAGTCACTTAACTTGTGGGATTGTTCAGGAACTTTGAGTCATAATACAATAGCCTATAAGCCTAATCTATAATAGTAAAGCTGCTATTCAAATAACAGCTAATTCCATTTTCCATGAAAGGACAGACATATTGACATTGACTGTCACTTTTTGAAGGAAAAAATCTGCCAAAGAATGTTGAAGACGGAGTATGTGCATACTAAAGATCAATTAGCAGACCTGCTAACAAAGAGTTTGGAAAAGTTTCAACATGACTATCTATTAAACAAGCCGGGAGTAAAGAATTTGTTCCAACCATCAGCTTGAGGGGGAGTGCTGACTAGAGTTAGAGATGCAAGCTGATGCTGATGAGTTACTGTGGTTAAAGTTAAAGTGTAAAATGTAGTTAGTCAAATAGTTAGTTTAGTACAGTAGTTAGGAAGTTAGTTATACACTGTTGCTATATAACTATAATGTACAGTCCTGTATACTCAACAGTCATCATTTTCTCTACTTAACAGATTTAGATTGATTGGATCCTCTCTGTGTTGGCTTCCTTTGTACTGCATTTCCTTTGAGCTCCAATCTCCATATCCATGGTTGTTAACACTAACTTGTGAAGTTTAATTTTTAGTTCATTATATATGGAATTTATTCACCATTTATTAAATATGTTTATGTGCTTGGAATAAAAAGTCCAAATATGCCCTTGTACTGTCACGATCCAAAAACTACTAGTAGAATAAACACTTCATTGGCTAGAAGCCTTTCACTTAGCTCAATTCAGAAGAACCCATGTGACACGCAACTGAATTCCGAGACCATAGAAAATACAAACCTCAAGTCGTGATCTAAACCGCCATCACTCTTCCAGAAGTCCATCCATACCACAAAGCCATTTATAATCACATGCCTCCCAAATCAATCAAGTTATGGTGAATTATGGTATTCTCTCATAGAGGTATGTAGGTGCAATAAGCGGCTTGGGAATTTGAAAGCTGAGGATCAAAGTTGCGGTTCGGTATTTTCAAGGATGTCACAAGCTCGGATGAGCAAAAAAAGAATTTAGATGTTCAGAGTAAGCCGACATTATTCTAGTCTAGCCTGGGAATGGTGTTGTGTGAAAAGAGCATTGTGTATTGAATTGCGGGTTCTTGAATTGCTTTACAGGTTAGTACAGTTGGTGGTATGGAGGTGCAGGGTTTGGTACCTGGGTTGAAGGTTATGAGAGCGTACCTCACAGGGAAATTGTATGAGTGTGACATACTAGTGACATAGTAATAATCCGTGTGTATGTGGATGATCTACTGATCACAGACAATAACAATCATTTGGTGTATGATGCTTCACCTAATTGTTAAAGATCGAAATCAAGTACGGAGATTTTGGGTACTATCATTAATGCGAGAGTTAATGCCTGAGAGGCAATCTATTCCTTGGGCTATGGACCATGTGAGTTTGTCCTGGATTTGATGGCACCTTAGTTGTTCTTGAGTTTCGTAGCGTATGGCTCTACCCGTCTCCTCAGGATTTGTATTATGCACTTGGCGTGCTTGTGGTTGATATTCAGACATTTCGGAAGTATAAGCATTACGGCTTGATATGTGTTTTCTTTGATTGTTATGTGCGGATCAGGTGGCACGCCACCACGGGTACACGGTTTGGATCAGGTGGCACGCCGCCACGGCTACGTTATTTGGATCAGGTTACACGAAGCAACGGTATCATGTTTGGATCGGGTTGCACGCCGCGACAATGATATGTTGAATATGGTTCCCTATATCTATTCCTGCATATTTTGTTTCTCATTTTCTAAGATTGGTCATAACATCTGTTCCGCCATTTATTTCATTGTGCGGGCTGGGAAATTCTTTTCCAGAGTTCGTTCCTCCTTATGTTTCATATTCGAGTTGTAGCTTGTCGGTGCATTGATGGCATCATATCAGATCTGAGTCAGTATTTGGGGTGGCTTATTGCCTGAGCAACTTGTACTGGGTGAGACGAGATTATTGGGCCTGAAATTAGTAGCGATCAGATTTATATAAGGTATATTAATGGGATAATATCGTTATTCAATTCAGAATGAGGATATGGTTCTTATTAGGAGGACAGACTCCATGAATTATTGATTCGGCAGGTGGTTATGAGTTTCTACACATCTTTTCGTCGTGGTCGTATTGCGAGATTTGGAACAAGATTTATATGCGTCATGAGATGTATTGTTGGCATTGGGTTCGTGAAATTTCAGCTATTGTGGTCAGGGGATGTTATTATGGACAACCGACTTATGTGGTACATGGTGTGATTTTGGCCTAGGTGTACAATCATGTTATGGTACAGTGCATGGTGATTGGTACGGTGTTTGTGTGTTAGAATCAGGTCTGGTAAAGAAATTCGGAAGTTGAAACTTGGTTCTAAAGCTTGTTAGCTAGGGCTAAAGGGAGGACCTTTAGTCCGGCTCGAGCTAATGTGCCCAACTGGGTTGTGATGGCACGGGTAGGTGCACAAGGTGCTAAACAGTAAATTTGGACAACTACGGAGCAGTCCTTAGCACGTTCGAGGACGAACACATGTTTAAGTGGGGGAGAATGTAACGACCCGACCGGTCGTTTTGAGCTCTAGCGCGTCGTTCGACGGTTTGAGGCCTTGAATAGCTTCACTTCGGGTATTATGACTTGCACGCGTGGTCGGAATTGAATCTCGGGAAGTTCGAGATTGATTTGGAAAGAAAATTCTAAATTCGGAAGCTTTAAGTTGAAAGAATTGAATTAGGTGTGACTTTTGAGTAAACGACCTCAGAATTGGGATTTGAAGGTTCTAATAGGTTCGTATGATGATTTCGGACTTGGGCGTATGTTGGGGTGGTCCGGGTGTATTTCGGTGCTTATTACGGAAGGTTGGCATTTTGAAGGTTTAAGGATTCTCTAAGTTTGGGTTGAAGTGGATTTTGATGTTATCGATGTCTGTTTGGGCCTCCGAGCCTGGAAATAGTTTCATATGGTGATTTTGGTCTTAGGAGCGTGTCTGGACGTTGATTTGAAGCCCCTAGTCGTTTCAGCGTCAATTGGCGAAAGTTAGAAATTTGGATGATTTTTGGGAAGTTGACCGGGAGTGGACCCTTTGATATCAGGGTCAGATTTCGATTCCAGAAGTGGGAGTAGGTCCACAATGTCAATTAGGACTTGTGTGCAAAATTTGAGATCAATGGGACTTGATTTGATAGGTTTTGGCGACGAATGTAGAAGTTTGAAGTTCTAAAGTTCATAAAGCTTGAATTGAGGTGCGATTCATAGTTGTTATATTATTTGATGTGATTTGAGGCCTCAGACAGGCTCGTGTCATGTATTGGGACTGATTGGTGTGATTGGACGGGGTCCCGGGGGCCTTGGATGTGATTCGGGGTGGTTTCGGACTAAGTTTGGGTGTTTTGATGCTGCTGGTTGCTGGTTCTGGTTTTGTCCTTCACGAACGTGAAGGGAGTCCCGCGTTCGCAAAGAAGGATTTTGAGCTGATGGATTTTGTTCTATGCGAACGCAACACAGTGGTCACGAACGCGGAGGGAAAACTTAAGCAACCTACGGCAACGCGATAGGGAGGTCGCCAACGCGTAGAAAGAAAGGGGAGCTAGACCTGGAGCCATTTAGCCTACGCGAACGCGAGGTTTACCCTCCGAATGCGGAGCAATGAGGACGGAAGGCTTCGCGAACACGTCCTTTTGGTTGCGAACGCAAAGAAGAGATTTTGGGGCAGTGGCATTTGGCCTTCGCGAATGCGAGGCGTTTCACGCAAACGCAAAGAAGGGTTGTCTGGGCAGTGTATAGGCTAGCAAAAACGGGTTTGGCTCATTTTTATCTCAAATTTTCCATGAGATCCGAGCTTGGGGGCGATTTTGGAGGAGCTTCTTTGTCACCCATCACAAGGTAAGTGATTCCCACTTATTACAAGTTAAATAATTAGTTTATATATGGATTTAAGCATGAAAATTAGTAGAAATTTAGGATTTTGAAGAAAAACCTAAAAATTGGTATTTTTCGAAATTGGACATGGAATTGGGAATAAGTTGTATAATTGAGTTCGTAAGGCTATGAGTAATGTTTATGTTCGAAAATTTTCGGAGTTGGAAAATTGTTTAAAATGATTAATTATGGATATTAGAATGTATTTTGATTAGTTTGCATGTTGTTTGAATAGCTTTGAATCGACGGGCTTTGTTTGAGATATTAGAGAGGCTTTGGAGTCGGTTTTGGAACTTCGGAGCGAGGTAAGTCTCATGTCTAACCCTGTGAGGGGAAAACTACCCCTAGGTGATGTAATTGTTATATGTTACTTGTTGCGGGGGCTACGTATGTACAAGGTGACGAGAGTCTGTGCGTAGCTAGATTCATGTTATAGATGTACTACTTGAATTGTCTCCTGCCTATTACATTCCTTATTTTACATTACGATTTGAGACTAGACTTGTGTAGAGTGATAGACTTGCTATTGTAGAGATTTGACGTGCTTCATGATAATCCGCGAATTACTTGTACTGTCCTTACGAAATTCTCCCGCGTTATGCGTTCTCATCGACAAGTTTTCTTAAAATCTATAACTCACACAACTATTCGTGAGTGGGGTCGAGGACCCGTCAAAGCTTCTTATTCTAATGGGATCGGGCCGTTCGCCTCGGCAGGATAGATATATCTATGGTTCATGCCGTTCGACCCTCGGTAGTGCGCACATTATGATGGATCAGGCCGTACGCCTCAGCAGGATTTATGTACCACACTCTCATGGGAGCGGGCCATTCGCCTCAACAATATAATAAATGTATCTATGGTTCATGCCGTTCGACCCTTGGCAGTGCACATATTATAACGGGATCGGGCCGTACGCCTAGGCATTTCTATAAAATACTCTTATGAAATCGTGCGTAATAATTGGCAAGAAGCCATCATATCTGTGAGCTTGTTCCTGATTGAACTGTAACGACCTATCTGGTAAGGTTCATTATATATATATACTCTGATTGAGGAGGTAGTTACTAGCTGAGAGTTTGAGTCATTGCTGAGAGGAGGACTGTACCACGTATATACACTTGTTATTTCGTTTATCTACTCTGACTCCCTGTTTACTTCTACTGTATCTATCATATTGTACCACTAATAAGTGTTGATGTCGACCCCTCGTCACTACTTTTCTGGGGTTAGGCTAGATACTTACTGAGTACGCGTTGATTTACGTACTCATACTACACTTGCTGCACTCTTTGTGCAGGTACTTATATGCCTAAAGGTCTTTTGGGCGTAGAGGCACGGCCATTGCGTGGACTTTACTATGAGCTGCATTTCACGCTCCGATCCGCAGTCTGTAGAGTCTCCATCAGAGTTATTTATATCTTTCTGTCTAGCTTGTATTCAAGATAGATGTCGTAGTTTATTATATTTCCTAGTTGATGCTCATGCACTTTTGACACCGGGTTTTGGGGGTTCCTACTGGTTGTTCACCATTGTAGTTCGTGTAAATTCTATTTCACACTATTTCATTAATAAAAGAATTATGATATTAAGGTACTAGAATGAGTAATCAATTTGACTGATCACTGTTGGCTTGCCTGACGGCGGTGTTAGGCGCCATCGTGGATTTTGGGTCGTGACATGTACTATACGAAATTGAGCACATTTGCCTTTCGTTAATGCTTGAGCTCAAGAATGCCCTTACCCTCACATAGTTGGTCCATATATGCCCTTACAGTCACAATTGGTCCATATATGCCCTTTTCGAAACGGAATCTACCCTACTAATTAACTCTTTCGTTAATTGTAAAGTGTATTACGAACACTATTTCCTTTTTGTTCGTACTTTTTTTTAGAACGAGGACAGCTGACTACCGCTAAAAGTCAGACTAAGAGTACACATTGTATGATTGAAAACTGCCGCTGCACTTTACCTTTCTCTTTTCTTTCTTTTCTTCTCTCTTTTTTTTTTCCTCTTTCTTTCTCCCATATCCGATTTCCTCTATTGCTGATGCCTTCTCCATTCTCGTCACCAGTTTCACTTGACAAAACTCATGAATTCCTGCCTTCACCCAATTAACACCACCGAAAAAATTTCTCCGGCAATTTTCATCTCCTTCTTTTTATAAGAACCAGAGCCTTCTCGCTAGGAAGCTTATGGTGGTGTAGGTTTGATTTTTAGGAATAAAATCACGTGAAATTGTGACGGAAATGGAGGTTCTAGTCTTGCCGAAAGTGATGGAAAATATGAGAATAGGGAAAGAAGGTGGTGGGGTTTGTGATAGTAAAATTAGCAGGAATTCATGAGTTTTGTCAAGTGAAATTGGTGACGAAAATAGAGAAGACATCAGTAATGGAGGAAATCGGATATGGGAGAAAGAAAAGGGGAAAAAAGAGAGAAAAAGAAAAAAAGAAGAAAAAAAAGAGAATGGTAAAGAAAAAAAGTACTAATAAAAAGGAAATAGTGTTTGTAATACGCTTTAGTACAATTAACGAAAGAGCTAATTAGTTTGGGTGGATTCCGTTTTGAAAATGGCATATATGGACCAACTATGTGACTGTAAGAGCAATATGGACCAACTATGTGACGGTAAGGACATTCTTGAGCTAAAGTATTAACCAAGACTAAATATGCTCAATTTTATATAGTACAAAGGCATATTTGGACCTTTCCGATAATCATTTAAAAAATCTAACAAACAGAACATGTTGTCTGGTATGTCCCCCTCCTACTATTAGTGATTTGTCAACCGAAAGAGATAATTAGTAATTGCCCCAACTAAAGAACATAATCTATTCCAATAAGAAGAAACAAATATAAAAGAACACAGTGTTTGCTGTGCCCTTTAATTAAGTCGCGACACTTGCACAGATGGTCTTCCCTGAGACCAATTTTAAAATTTTATTGCCAGTTAGTTCAGTGTGTTAAATATGTTTGCAAAAAAAATAAATAAATTATGAAACTAATTTTTAAGACGAAATTTAGCTGGGGGACTAAATTTAAAGAGTGACCTAAAAAAAGGTCACACGATACAAATATCCTAACGTTTAGCTTCAGTGAAATCTTGATACATTACAGATACCATGTAATTAAATTCGGCCACTATTTTATTTACATTTTGTGAATCACTCTTTCCGTTTATTTTATGTTAGTTTTTATTAAGTCATTTCTTGACAAATGGAGTAATAAATAGAGGATAATCGTTCAAGCTTTTGTAATTTCATAAGAAATTATATGCATCAAATTTAGTTCCTTTTCGAATACGTTTGCGAGGTTTTGAAATATCACATCCAGAAGTCGGACATGATTTTTACAAATGCTTCATCCCTGATCAAAATTGATGGGATTATATTGCATTGTTGTTATTACTTCCATTATCGAAATCGCGCTGAGCGTATTGAATACTTAAATGTTTCTTTACCTAACTTTTTTTGTTCTTACAAAACTACTTCTATTCAGAGAAGCATTTGCCCAGTGTGAGGGTTAGTATTAGTATTATTTTATCTACATTAATTTATGAGTTACTCTGTTTGTGAATTATAAATACCACCAAAGATTATGGTGAAATTTATAAGATCACAGAAGTTTTGAGTTAGAATCTTAAGAATAAAAAAAAATCCTATTAGTTAGTGTTTTTTCTTTTTAATGAGCCTAACGTGATGTGATTTTGCATTAGTCTGTATCGGATGAAAAATCAAAAAAACGTACTAGGACTAAGAAGGAAGGTAATTTTATCTTCTTTAAAGTTACTTAGTAATTATTTTTTTACCTTGGATTCTGATATTGAAGATGTTATTCAAAACATTCCGAGGCTAATAAGCTTAGACAGTTAATGAGCCTGCCCATGAATTCAACTATTCAAGTCAAATCAATAGTGAAAAGGAATACCGTTGTAAAGGGTAAAAAGAGTAGTAGGCAAAAGAGGGTCCAGCTGCCATCACGAGACAATTCCGGCATATGTGAAAGAAACAAAAAAAGACCCATCTCTCATTTTCTTGACTCCTGTCTCCAATTAAATTTTCAATGAATGATTTTAGATTGGTTGTACAAACGGCCAAAAAAGAAAATAGTAAAAACTTGTAGCAGCAATTTCATAGTCACCGGCTACATCTGGGAATCAGATGCACCTCAACTTGATTGGTTAACTGAATCTTGATCGTTTTTTACTTGCCCCTTGGCTGATACCAGCTCAGCTCAGCTCAGAGTTTCAGTCCTTAATTCTCTCAAAATTCTGACATCCTTTTCTCTCAACCTGAAAGATAAGGAAAGGATGATGTCTTCACGTGATGTCCATAACCTTTTGACTTTGCTGGTAACTTGCTATTCGAGGTATGGTCTCTCTGCTCCACCCCTATACTTTCCCCTCCAAGTGGGTATTCTCATCACTTTGTTTATAATAATAAAATATGTTTTGGAATATCTCTCTGTTTCTTTTTGTAAGACCCACTTTGATTTTAAACTAATATTTTAAAGAGAGACGAATCTTTCTTTTTTTGGTTAAATCTTGATATTCTTATTTTGTTGACATAAGAAGCCTTCTAGTGAGTACTACTGCTATTATTATTTTTCCATCCACTCACGAATAATTATTATATTATCCGTATTTCTAATTCAACTGATTGTTAAAAGCAATATTATTATTGTAGACCTGGAGGACAAATCAAGAATCAGGGTTATGCTAATTTTGGGGTGAATCAACTGACACCACCAAACTATGTTCGGAAAGAAAACAACTGGGCAACTCACTGCTTTCTAGTAAAGTCCCTCTCACCTTCCTATTCCTATTTATAGAAACGCGTATCCTACTATGGCTATTTGTGTAGAGTTGTCTGCATGAGCTTTGACAAGTGTGTGTTTTAATGAATCTTTTCAAGGGTTAAGTACTTCTCTTGAGTTGGAAGCTGTGGTCCCCTTTTTTCATCCTTGGAAGTTTCAGAGGAGGCGGTGATCGATACCTTGGGAACAATGGCTGTTGAGCTTTTGTTGGCATAAGGAAGGACCAGCTTTGTTATACATTTCTTTGCTTTTGAAGCTGTTTCAGATTCAGACTACTATATATCGAGTATTGATCAGCTGAAAGCTAAGTTTTTCTTGCCTCTTAAATCTTGTAAAAGGTGAGGCCTTTCTCTTGTTGTGTTAATCTTGAAAGTTTCTCTCTGCAAATAATGTGTTGGTTGTAATAGCTTGTTGGTTTGTGTTAAAGAGAATCACTAGCATCTTTATCTAATTTTACCACTACTATAGGATGATAAAGAACTCGAATTCCCAATAGGCTGTGCCTACTTTTGTTTATCCAGCTAAAAGAACTGTTAGCTTACTCTATTATGCCTACTTCTCTGCATGTTGTGAATTCGTAGTTATATTAGTACGTAGTTGAAATGTCTATTTTAAACATATGCCACCTCCTTCCTGCTTTTTGTTTTGCAAAGTATGTTGATGCGGCGGATTGATTGTTTGGGGGGTTTTGGGGGGTATATTCTTAAGTGGATGTGAGATTTTATGCTGCAAAATGGGGATGTGATATTCATTTTGATAAAAGGTGATGAATCCTTGCCTGCTAAGTTGCTGATACAAAAAGTTAACAACTCTGTTATGAAGATTTTGACAGTGCCTGACCGTGACGGTTCCTATTATAATTTTGTTTTTGTTAATCATCGGTGGTAATTGCTTTTGATGTTCTATTTCAGATTTGAGTCGAAATGTCGTCTTCAAGACCAAGCCAATCTTCCACCACTTCAGCAAGATCCAAGCATAGTGCTAGGATCATTGCACAGACCACTATAGATGCAAAGCTTCACGCAGATTTCGAGGAGTCGGGTGATTCCTTTGACTATTCAAGCTCAGTGAGGGTAACAAGTGTAGCTGGGGATGAGCGAAAGCCCAAGTCAGACAGAGTAACTACCGCTTACCTCAATCAGATCCAAAAGGGCAAGTTTATCCAGCCATTTGGCTGTTTGTTAGCCCTTGATGAGAAAACATTTAAGGTCATAGCATTCAGCGAGAATGCCCCCGAAATGCTGACCATGGTTAGCCATGCTGTTCCAAGTGTGGGTGAGCTTCCAGCTCTTGGCATTGGGACTGATATCAGAACAATCTTCACTGGTCCTAGCGCAGCTGCATTGCAGAAGGCCTTGGGGTTCGGAGAGGTTTCTCTGTTAAATCCGGTCCTCGTTCACTGCAAAACTTCTGGGAAGCCATTTTATGCAATTGTTCATAGGGTTACAAGTAGCTTAATCATTGATTTCGAGCCTGTGAAGCCCTATGAAGTACCCATGACTGCTGCAGGGGCCCTGCAGTCGTATAAACTTGCAGCCAAAGCCATTACTCGCTTGCAGGCCTTGCCCAGCGGCAGTATGGAAAGACTTTGTGACACTATGGTTCAGGAGGTTTTCGAACTCACGGGTTATGACAGGGTGATGACGTATAAGTTTCACGATGATGATCATGGGGAGGTGGTGGCGGAGATCACGAAGCCTGGTCTCGATCCTTACCTTGGTTTACACTATCCTGCTACCGATATCCCACAGGCTGCACGCTTTTTGTTCATGAAGAATAAGGTCCGAATGATTTGTGATTGCCGAGCAAAACATGTGAAGGTAGTCCAAGATGAGAAGCTTCCATTTGATTTAACATTGTGCGGCTCTACTCTTAGGGCTCCTCACTACTGCCATCTACAGTATATGGAGAACATGAGTTCAATTGCATCCCTTGTAATGGCAGTTGTGGTCAATGACGGGGACGAAGAGGGAGAAAGCTCTGACTCGACACAATCTCAAAAGAGAAAAAGGCTTTGGGGCTTGGTGGTTTGCCACAACACCACCCCGAGGTTTGTTCCCTTCCCTCTGAGGTATGCATGTGAATTTCTTGCACAAGTCTTTGCCATACACGTCAACAAGGAACTGGAATTGGAAAGTCAGATTCTTGAGAAAAATATCCTGCGTACTCAGACTCTCTTGTGTGATATGCTGATGCGAGATGCTCCCTTAGGTATCTTGTCACAGAGTCCCAATATTATGGATCTTGTCAAATGTGATGGTGCTGCTTTGCTCTATAAGAATAAGATACATCGACTTGGAATGACCCCAAGCGACTTTCAGCTGCACGATATTGTCTCGTGGCTTTCTGAGTATCATACGGATTCCACAGGTTTGAGTACAGACAGCTTGTATGATGCTGGTTTCCCTGGGGCTCTTGCTCTTGGTGATGCAGTGTGTGGTATGGCAGCTGTTAGAATATCTGATAAGGACTGGCTGTTCTGGTTTAGGTCACACACTGCTGCCGAAGTTAGATGGGGTGGAGCAAAGCATGAACCTGGTGAAAAGGACGATGGCAGGAAAATGCATCCTAGGTCATCATTCAAAGCATTCCTGGAAGTTGTCAAGACTAGGAGTATACCATGGAAGGACTATGAAATGGACGCAATCCATTCTTTGCAGCTTATACTAAGAAATGCATCCAAGGATGCTGATGCCATGGAATCAAATACCAATACTATCCACACGAAGCTTAACGATCTTAAGATTGATGGGTTGCAGGAGCTAGAAGCAGTGACTGCTGAAATGGTCCGCTTGATTGAAACAGCTTCAGTTCCTATCTTCGCAGTTGATGTAGATGGGCAGCTTAATGGCTGGAACACAAAAATTGCTGAATTAACCGGTCTTCCTGTTGATGAAGCAATTGGGAATCATTTGCTCACACTCGTGGAGGATTCCTCAGTTGATACAGTGAGTAAAATGTTAGAATTAGCATTGCAAGGTACATTGCTTTTGTGTACTTCCCTTTCCGTGTTATGTTAGTGTTATGACTCTTTTCATGAAGATAATTTTTCAGCCTTTTTACGCCATTTTATTATATTATTTTTAGTAGTATTGGTTTACATAGGTTTTGTCTATCCATTCAGTTAAATGAATTATGAATTGCCTGTATATTTAGCCGAATAACCTATACCTTTACCAGGGAAAGAGGAAAGAAATGTAGAGTTCGAAATAAAAACACATGGGCCGTCAGGAGATTCTAGTCCAATCAGCTTAATTGTGAATGCATGTGCAAGCAGGGATGTTGGAGATAGTGTTGTGGGTGTATGTTTTATTGCTCAGGATATAACAGGACAAAAAAATATTATGGACAAGTTCACCCGGATTGAAGGTGACTATAGAGCTATTATCCAAAATCCTCACCCATTGATCCCACCAATATTTGGCACTGATCAATTCGGCTGGTGTTCTGAGTGGAACTCAGCAATGACAAAGTTAACTGGATGGCGGCGTGATGATGTTATTGATAAAATGCTATTAGGGGAGGTTTTCGGGACACAGGCAGCTTGCTGCCGTCTCAAGAATCAAGAAGCTTTTGTAAATTTTGGAATTGTACTAAACAATGCTATGACTTGTCAAGAGTGTGAGAAGATATCTTTTGGTTTCTTTGCACGTAATGGGAAATACGTAGAGTGCTTACTTTGTGTGAGCAAAAGGTTGGATAGAGAGGGTGCAGTCACGGGACTGTTTTGTTTCCTGCAGCTTGCAAGCCATGAGCTGCAGCAAGCTCTTCACGTTCAACGATTATCAGAACAAACTGCATTGAAGAGGTTGAAAGTATTAGCTTACATAAGGAGGCAGATTAGGAACCCTCTTTCTGGAATTATATTCTCTCGGAAAATGCTAGAGGGGACTAACTTGGGGGAAGAGCAGAAAAATATACTGCGTACTAGTTCCCAGTGTCAGCGTCAGCTCAACAAAATTCTTGATGATACAGATCTTGATAGCATCATTGATGGGTATGTTGTAATCATTTTACTATACCACATGTATTTTAGTTTTTATATTTATCGCTTTAAAGGATTTAGGATTTGCTGCATTGTTATGTCAGTTTATAATATCAAAACATTTATTCTTTTTTATTTTCTTACCAGTTATTTGGATCTGGAGATGCTCGAGTTCAAGCTGCACGAAGTATTAGTAGCATCTATTAGTCAAATCATGATGAAGAGCAATGGAAAGAATATAATGATTGTGAATGACATGGTTGAAGATCTTCTCAATGAAACTTTATACGGAGATAGTCCGAGGCTTCAACAGGTCTTAGCTAACTTTTTGTTGGTATCCGTGAATTCTACACCAAGTGGTGGTCAGCTTAGTATTTCAGGCAGGTTAACAAAAGATCGCATAGGAGAATCTGTTCAGCTTGCTCTCTTGGAATTCAGGTAATTAAATTCATATGATAGCACAATCTAAACTGGCTTTTTTAACTTGACCAGATTTCTACTGTCCAGGTTAGCATCTCCAGCAGTTATTTTTGTTCGATTGTGTGTCTATTCTCTAAAACAAAATCAGGACCAGAAATTTTAGCTTGAACTCAATGTCTGAATGTTTGAAGTCCTATGGTTGCCATAGCATTTGATCTTTGACAAGTTGAAGCTGCTAGTCTGCTATTTCTTTCTGTCTTCTCTCCTCCAAATGGGCTCTAAAATGGTTCAAAGTTTTAAGTTTTGGCCTATTCCTTATTAATTATTTGACATTTTAAAACTCAACTTCAGCACAGAAGAGTGACTCTTTTATCTATCGGTTGAGGTCATCTTTATTTTTCCATTTCCTTTAAACATAAAATGAACAGCCTCGAAGAAAAGTCTGTTAACTTAAGCCAAAAGAAAAACCATACTTTTCTCGTAGATTTTTCGGTTTTGGCATATATGGAATGATTTTTCTTTTATCTATTCAAGTGGCGGGGTGTTGTTCTTTCTTAGTTCAGCCAAGACGTGTTCATGTGGTCATTATATAAAAGATTAAATGGATTAATTTAAATAATGACAAGAGTCACTCATCTGTTTGCAGGATAAGTCACACAGGGGGAGGAGTGCCAGAAGAATTGCTAAGCCAAATGTTCGGTTCTGAGGCCGAAGCATCCGAAGAAGGGATCAGCTTACTCATCAGCAGAAAGCTGGTCAAGCTGATGAATGGGGAAGTTCAGTACCTAAGAGAGGCCGGGCGATCAACTTTCATTATATCCGTTGAACTTGCAGTGGCTACCAAGTCAAGCTGATGATTTCAGGAACCTTTTTAAGTCTGATCAAGTAGTAGATCTGTATAGTGAAGAAGGATTTCAAGTTATCGTGTTTTGAGATCTTGCTGTCTTGTGCTCGTTCTTGTGATGTTCCTTCTCTTTGGCACGTTGATTTCCTCGGTTTCTTTTTAATAAGTTTCTTGAACAATTGCATCTTCAACATTTCAGCATTTCCAGTTTCATTATAATTCTGATATTCCATGTGCAATTACAGAAATTTTTATCATTTTTAGGAGTGGAATTTCAGGATTACCTATTTCTAAGATACCATCTTTCCTTTTCATCAGGATAAAGGATGATCGAAATTGTAACGATGGTCTAGATACGTTAACAATCTTGCGACTGAAGATAATATAGCCTTACCAGCATTATCTAGGCAAAACCTTGGTCATTGTTGTTCTTTTAAATCACTCTCTATGGGTGCGGTCTATCCTCAGATCCTGTATGAATGCGGAATGCTTGCATGGGGTCATTGTTGTTGTTGTTGTTTTTTTTTTTTTTTTTTTTTATATTGTTGATTGATTTTTTATACTTCAAT
>MCJB01036848.1:67062-90031 GCA_002018475.1 Nicotiana obtusifolia
ATATATATATATATATATATATATATAATGCATATTGGATTCATGGAATCACGTTCTAAACCTTTCAGATTGATGTAAGGTCATCACACCTTCAATTAACATTATGGACATCCATACATCAATATGAACCTCAATAGGATTCAAGGATCATGCATACTCTTAGAATAACTTTATAAGGAAAGAACAACATGGACATCCCTAGTTGCTAGGAGTAGATCCGTTATGAAATAGCGTATCATTTATGTTGATTTCACTTTATATCATTCCAAAAGAAAGAATGAAGTGCCATAACATACCTTTGCAATCTTCTATCCAATCGTCAACCAAGCTCAATATGATCTTCTTACGCCTATAATGAGTAAACCGACTTCGTCGTCATTATGTAATAACTCTCATATTTCGAAACCATTATTCTACAAGAAAATGGACATCACCTCTCATGTTTGTACTACATCCCATAAGTTAGTAAAAGTCACCAAACAACCCCAACAACAACAATATAATTTACAATAAGCTCTCCGATTACTTCAAAAACCATTTTGAGCGGCAAGCTCAATTTATGATAACAAAATATAATTTATTCCAATTCCTTTTCCATGAATCTGCCTACAACATCTATAACATCATACCTATGCTTACCATGCCATTTTGATCCCAAAACATCATAAGAATAACCATAAAAAATAGTCCACACGCCTAGCACCTTAACCTTTATCGTCAACCTCTTGTTTTTTATGGTATCTTCTTCAATCAACTTAATTATCACATATATAAGCTTAACAACAGCATCCATAACATAATAAAACTATTTATAACAATTTCCAGCCACAACAAACTATATATATAGCCTCAACACAGCCCACAAAAACGATAACGATTCCTTATGCCATGTCAATTGCTATCTTGTAGATTTCAACTCAAACAACTCAATCAACACATGATTAACCTTAAGCACAACTAGGAACATGATTTAATTACCTTAGGCAGTAGATACAACTTAAAATCTCCAGCTCGTATAGCTCACAACAACCCTTAATCACACTACAACACTATAGGAGTTGTATTCTCTTCTTGAATCAAATTTTGGTGTCCAAGTTGGTGTAAACACTTATAGTTCGCCTTGAAACTCTAATATATATGAAGGAGGGACTGATTCTTACCTTAATCATCAAGAACAATATGAAATTTGAGGTTACATCACTTTGAAGAATCCTCCAAAATAGCCACAAGATGAAGAACTACAATCTAGCAAGCACCACATGATTTCTAGCATTGGATTCATGTTTCTATCTTTGATTTTCACTCTAGAATTATGGAGACTGCTTACGTACTTTTGCGTACAAAAACATGGGGTGTAACATATACGTACACCGTATTAATCTCAACACCCTGTACCAAAACATGATCATGCACCCATGCTGAAATCACACAATGCACCGCACAATTCGTATGCCCATAAGAACATCCTCCAACCACCGTAGCTGCAAATTCACAAACCCGGTGCCGGTAATATACCTCATAAAACATATCAGCCCGGTTCCAACCCTCGAAATACTGCAACTATAAAAGAAATGTGTAGAAACTCATAACCACCTGCCAAATTCAATAACTCATGGAGTCTCTCCGCTTGATAAGAACCATTGGCTCATTTTGAACTGATTAATGACATTTTCTCCCTAGTATACATTATATAAATCCGCTTGCACTGATATTAGGTTCAATAACCTCGTCTCATCCACTACAAGCTGCTCTGGAAATAAGCAACCTCAAGCACCGTCTAAAATCTCATATGACACCATCAACACGCCAACAAGCTACAACCCGAATATGACCAATAAGGAAAGACGAACTCTGGTAAAGAGCTTCCCAGCCCGCATAACATTCAAATCAACCATACAAATGCTATGAACCTATCTCAAAGGGAAGAAACAAAAACATGCAAAATAAGAATAGGAAACATTACTCAATATCTCACTATTGCGGCGTGCAACCCGATCTAAACATCATACCCGTGGCGGTGTGCCATCCCGATCCACACATAACAATAAATAAGAAAATACCCATCGAGCCTAAGTGCTCATAACTCCGAAATTCCTGACTATCAACCACAAGCATGCCAAGTGCATAAACACATCCCTGGGGAGACAGATAGCGCCATGTCAAGCACGACTAAGGTGTAATAAATGACCTGCATCTCGAGAGCCAGCTCGCTCATATAACACCAACAAGCTACGCAGGATCACAATACATGTGTGAATAATCAAGCCATCTCACAACGCACCCGGCATAAGAGAGTAACACCTGAGAAGGCGGGAATATCATCCACCACGCCCGAAGACTCATCCATAAGAAATGTTATGCCGAATAAGCATATTTGGTCTGGTGCAGAATACACATTCACATTAGGTCTACCAACGGACCCCTCAAGCCGATTTCGATCATCCCAAAATAGGCCAATAACATTCCAAAGATCCACAATGACCCTATCTATGACACATACAATCAATCGTCAAATTTGGAACAAACTTCCATAGTCCGCAACTAAGGAACAACGTGTCTCTCAAACATAAACTATCCAATTAGCGACAGTACCAGAATCTTCATACATGATTTCAATCTACCACATAAATGACTAACATGAATCTCTTGCACGATCATCCCATGGGAGATACTCCTACGACCTTCTGCACCAGGTAGAAAAAATCTGCACATCCATGGCTACCAATCATACTATTTCTGCAATGCAAATCGGGAATCCGCAACACAATGCTTCTTCGACAGAACACCATTCTCAGGCGACATTAGAACAGTGCCAGCATACTCTAAACATCTGAAATCCCCCCCCCGAACCCGTGACATTCCTGTCAAAATTGGACCACAACCTTGATCCTCAAATTCCAATTTCCACATCGTTCATTGCACCTATTATGCTGCTATGCGAGAGTACAAGAATTTCATCATAACTTCTGAACCACCCATAAAACGAACACTTCATCGGCTCGAAACCTTTCACTTAACTAATTTCAGAAGAAGAATCACCACTCACAACCAACTTCCCATGATCGCAAAAGACACAGAACTCAAGTCGTGTTCTAAACTGCCATAACTCTTCCGGGACCCATTTACACATAACAAAACCATCAGAATCAAATACCTCCAAATTAATCATATTACAGAGGCTGTCAAGCCCGCACGTACAACCACAAAACACCCGTATAACCTTACCACACCAAAGGAACCGATCATTTCCTTAACCATGCCGATCCATATCACTACTAGACTGACTCAGTTTCTTCTGATTTCTTCTTGACTTGCCTTCAGAATCAATACCTCTCTTTCAAAGCACATAATGGACCTCATTCGACACCCATCCCAAGTGACCCCAAACCACAAGCCGCCTCGCCTCAATACACATACGCCACTTTATGCTCTCCTCATGCACTCAATAGTACCTCCAACTGACACATCCACGCTGATTAGATCTTCTGCCAATCCAAAGTTGTTTCTCCTAATTACTTAATGTCGCATCGCAGACTGGATGATAACATAGAACACTCCAAGTACCCTTCACACTCTGCTGCAAAACCCAATCCTCAGCCACATAACGAACCCGAAAATCCTTAAGCACCACACCTTAAATCTCGAATCCACTAGGACTATTATTGAGAGTCACTCACTCTAACCCGGTACCGATTATATGCAACCAAACAACCAGTGCTCTGTTAGCACACGAATACCCCAAAAAAACAACATAATAAATTCTTTCCTTTATACACCACATCTATACAAAGTACAAAATCTGAATCATTCCATAACCTTTACATATCAATAAGGTTGCATATAGCACACATCCATCAAATTCCTTGCTTGAATTACCCTTGATGTTTTCTTCCCTTAGTCATAACTATTCCACCAACATACCAATAATCCAAAACTACAAAGGCACATAACCACATGGCCCAATCATAGACGGTAGACTCCCCCACTTAGCTTTACGCTACAATCACATAAATCAAGAAACCATATTTCCTTCTCCTTCTAGCTACCATGATCACACACTGTTACTCCGCCAAATTCCTCGCAAGCTCTTGTTGCACTAATCATCACACATCCCAAATTAGCAGTCCCAAATGCACACTCAAATTCATAACCATTGCGCCATCTTCCTAAGCGATACAAGCCCGCATCGTAGTACATGCTCCCCATTGGATAGAAAGTAGAAATCTTCACAGAAACTTTATTAGAAATTACGCAAGCCCCTAGCCTGCTCACAGGAGATAGCCCACCTGTATAATTCCACATCGACATCTTCCAACGACATTGCCCTAGTTACAACCACCACGGAATCTGTTAATCCTCCTAAGCCCACACTCGCCCACCAGCTGTAAGTGCCCGCTCATTTCCATTAACATCCACTAAAGATCCAGTGATGCGTTCAAAACTCGAAGTCATATTACATCCCGAAATAATGATAAAAAATTCACGTTATTTTACATCCCAAGAAAACTCTTTCCGTCATATCCAAACTTCCTAAGCACAGAAGCCACCATCTCAAATGGAATACACAGACTTAGTCCCTTGTTCACCATGATCAAAATTGCATCATGCTTTCTCAAAGCATGTGGCTATCCTACCACGAAATCCATACGATACGCTCACCTTACCATTCTGAGTTAACCGTCTTCCAAAGAAAATTACTCGACCTCTACTGCTCATACTTGACCTACTAACGACCCAACCACCGTCTCCAGTCATTCCACTCCAAATCACGATCCATTTTTCGTAGCATCCAGGCAATTTGATTGCCATCCACTCTAAGCCTCCTTGAGATCATCTTCCTCGAGCCATCAACACTATAAACACAGGTTTGACCTTAAAGCCACCACACATCGCCATCTCTGACAACCGCTTCTTAGGTACCATTTCACAGCACCTACCCCAAAGACAAACCAATGAAGACCATCACACTGTCGAGCCTTAATGCGTTCAAACAAGGACGACAACACCACAACCAAACAAGAATTCCACCAAGTTCAAAAACATCCGATCTCGTTACTCCGTCAACAAAAGACTGAACATCCATAGTCCAATTGCCTCTCTTCCACTGGGATTAAATGCCGAACCTCTAAATTATGAACCAAAAAATCCTCCTCTCGAGTCGTTTACTGCCGCGACACATAATCAAGCATCCTACCATTTACACCAGCATTGCGCGATAACGACACATGAACATCACAATACACTGTGCATAGCCTCGAAACCGCAGGAATCACTAACACTAGGCTAAAACAATAGAACACCCCTCTACAAGGAGATGATAATAATCCGCCCGCGCACACAGGGAAAGGCATCATGTACCAAATCTGTAGACTCTCCACAATTCGTCGGTGCCCAGCTAATATCGAATGCTCGACATCGAGTAAGAATGAGTGCGAAGGAAATGAAGACATAAGCTCTAATGAAATCAAATCGCACGACGAGGAATCAAGAAGGGAAGTTCTCCTAACAGTCTTATAGCCTCTCGAAGATAAGTACAGACGTCTCCATACCGATCTGCAAGACTCTATTAGACTTGCTCATGACTCGTGCGACCCAAGTGAACCTAGAGCTCTAATACAAAGCTGTCACGACTCAATTCCCACTGTATGCCGTGATGGCGCCTAACGTCACCGTTAGGCAAGCCAACAATGGACTATCAACTTAATTATATAATTTATTACTTTTGAAGTCATGTTTTTTTATTAAATAAAAAAATTTATGTATTAAAAATCATGGGTACATACAATTTGGTGAAATATATAATAAAAGTGTGATAATATTAAGCAAAACCACAAATAATTACTATGACATCTCAAAATCCGATGTCACAAGTGCATGAGCATCTACTAAGAAGTGCAATAATAATACACCATCTGTCTGGAATTTAAGATAGACAGAATAAAGTAAATAAATATGATGGAGACTTTGTGTGCTGCTGAATGTAATGGAATACAGCTCACCATAAGTATCTAGCCTAACTACAGAGAAGTAATGACGAGGGGTCGATATCGACACTTACTAGTGGTCAAATAGATCGATATTTTGAATTATAAATGAATATGAAACACAACAACAATGATGAGGTAAGAACTGTAACTAACAAAATCCTCCAGCATTATTACAATATGAATTTCTCAAATCTAATATACTATCTCGACATATAAGAAATATCAAGTGTTATCTCAAACAGATAAGAAATATCATATAAATGCCAGGTCTCAATCAAAAGGGGAAATCTCACGAATATTCGAACTCCTAGCAATATTATGCACGAGTTATGCCGAGGTCGTTCGGACCGATCCAAAATAATGTGTACACTACTAAGGGTCGACCGGCGCGAACCATAGATGCATCTCAAATATACAGATGAGGCGTTTGGCCCGATCTACGGGAAGAGAAGAAACTTATCGAATTACACGCGTTGCAACACAAGAACTAGAACATAAAGTAAGCATAAATTTCACTAGCAATCAAATATCTGGCCAAACACCCCCAAGGTAATGAGGTTCGTCCTAACATGATCTCTAATCAAATTGCATTTACAAATTTCTTGGGAAATTAAACTAACAAGTTGAGTTTAGGTAATACAAATATCGCATGGTAAAGTCCTAAGTCTACCTGGACGTAAGCATGATTTTAGCTACGTATGGACTTTCATCACCTCGTACGTACGTGACTCCCATAACAAGTAACACATAACAAATTTAACATGTTTTATAACAAATTTAACGTATGCAAACATCTGCCTACCTTCGCGAATGCGAAGGCAAAACTTCCATCCTCAGCACTTCCTCTTACGCGATCGCGACACACCTCCCACGATCGTGTAGAACTACTCTCCCACAACAGGACAACCTCAATAACCCATCACGTTCGCAACTCCTCCCATGCAAACGCGAAGAACATCTTGTTCTAGCTCCACGATTGCGACACCCTTTATGCGATCACAAAGAACAAAGTCTCCATCAGTCTACTTAACCCTTCGTTATCACGACGCTTCTTCTGCGATCGCGATACATACCAAACACACCAGAAACCAACAGTTGCAACACATAGAGAAATGTCCGAAACTATCCCGAAACACACCCGAGGCTCCCGGGATCCCGTTCAATCACACGAACAAGCCCCAATACATTATCCAAAATTATCCAAAGGCTCGAAACGCTATGAATGGTATCAAAATTACGAATCGACGATAAAAATCCTTCTTTTAACTTTCAAACACTCAAACTTTGATGAATGCATCTGAATCATACTTAAACATTCCGGATGACACCAAACTTTATGTACAAGTCACAAATCGCAATACGAATCTGTTTCAAGGCTTGGAATCCCAAAAAAACATCAATAACACCATATTTCACTTCATATCAAAATTTAGAAAATTCTAAAATCTTCAAAATGTCAACTTTCCACAATAAGCGTCAAAACGCTCCCGGACCATCCAATGCTCAACCCCAACATACGCTCAAGTCCTATAATCATCATACGAAACTATTGGAACCTTCAAATCCCAATTCTGAGATCGTTTAGTCAAAAGTCAAACCTTGATCAACTCTTTCAACTTAAAGCTTCGAATTGAGAATTATCCTTCCAAATCAACTCCGAACTTTTCAAAAACTGAAACCAACCACACGTGCAGGTCATAATACATAAAATGAAGCTACTAAAGTCCTCAAAATGCCCGGTTGGATTGTTACAAGACTTCTATAGGTTGTGTTTCTTACTGTTATCCAGTTATCTAAATATGTTCAACAATTATTATTTTTAGGAGTTTACACTTTCTTTATTTAACTTCTATCATACATCTCAAACAAAACTTTTTTATAAAATGTTAATGGTATTGTTCTAAATTCTACTTAAAGTCTAGTTCACCTTTTAAAGGTGGTTGATAATTTTGATAGCGACACATTCTTTAAATATTGAGAACAAAGTTTTTCTACAAAATGATTGGTAAATATTGAATTGATATGAAATAAAAGCTAAATATAATAATATTGATCAAGCAATAAAGACAATAGATAAGAGAGAGAATGATTTTGTTATTTCTCTTCGTGGTGTGTTTTCATAGGGTCAAAAGTTCCCTATTTATAAGGGTACAAATACATCCAAAGGTTATAAGTTAGTTTACTTCTTAATTGAGTACATAAATACAAAATACTTTAAATGGACAGACAAATGCATTCATCTCAATCACATGCATTCATCTCATTTATAATACTCCCCCTTGGACGTCCATTTAAAAGATAATGCGCCTCGTTAATACCTTACTAGGAAAAACCCGATGGAAAAAAACCTAGTGATTTAAAAAAAAGTACACACTTCTTGTTATATGCATTGAGTGCTGCCTCATTAAAACCTTACCAGCAAAACCCAATTGGAACAAAACCTTGGTTAAGGAAAAAAGAGCGTAGCACATATTATACTCCCCATGATGAAAACTTTATTTAATTTCCCGGAGATGATTCATTCCAATCTTATGTCTCAGCTTCTCAAATGTTGATGTTGGCAATGCCTTAGTGAATAAATCTACCAAACTATCACTTGAACGAATTTGTTGAACATTTATTTCATCATTCTGTTGAAGATCATGCGTGAAAAAGAAGTTTGGTGAAATGTGCTTTGTTTTATCTCCTTTGATATATCCTCCTTTTAGTTGAGCTATGCAAGCAGCATTGTCTTCATACAATACTATTGGAATCTTCGTCTTTAAAGAAAGTCTACACAGTTGTTGAATGTGTTGAGTTACTTATCTCAAGTATACACATTCTCAAGTAGCTTCATGTATAGGTATAATCTCTGCATGATTGGAAGAGGTAGCAGCTAAAGTTTGTTTGGTTGAACGCCATGATATAGTTGTACCTCCACAAGTAAATAGATAGATTATTTGAGATCGGGATTTATGGGGATCAGACAAATAATTTGCATTGCAAAAGCTATATCTAGTCGAGTATTATTTGCAAGATACATTAGTGCCTCAGTTGCACTAAGATATGGAGTTTCATCACCAAGAAACTTTTCATCATTTTTATGAGGCAGGAGTGGATCTTTATTTATATGAATTGATCTCACAACTATCAGGGTACTCAATAGATGTGCATTATCCATATAAAAATGCTTTAAGATCTTTTCGATGTATGTTGATTGATGGACAAAAGTTTATCTTCCATATGCTCAATTTGTAGACCAAGACAAAATTTTGCCTTTCCAAGATCTTTCATTTTAAACTCTTTCTTCAGACATTCTATTGCTTTTGGAAGCTCCCAGGAGTTCCAATGATATTAAGATCGTCAACAAACACAACAGTTATATCAAATTCAGATCCAGACCTTTTTATGAAGACAGACAAATTGGATTATTCGTATACCCTTCTTTCAGAAAATACTTACTTAAGTGATTATACTACATTGGCCCTGATTGTTTCAATTCATATAAGGATTTTTGAAGTTTTATTGAATAAGTTTCCTGAATACCTTTATATGCTTCCGGCATTTAAAACCCTTTAGGGATTTTATGAATTTTGTTGTCTAATGTGCCATACAAATAGGCTGTGACAAAATCCATCAGACGCATATCGAACTATTCATCAACTGTAAGATTTATAAGATACCTGAAGGTGATTGCATCCACCATAGGAGAATATATCTCCATATAATCAATGTCAATCCTTTGCAAAAATCCTTGTGCCACAAGTCATGCTTTATACTAACGACTTTATTTTTATCATTTCATTTTTTGTATTAAAACCTAATTATATCTTACTAGCTTTATTCTTTAAGGTGTTCCGACTATACGTCCGAATATTTCATTTTTTTCAAGTGAAGTCAATTCTTCCTGGATAGCATCTTTCCTTTTTGTCCAATCATTTCTCTGTCAATATTCATCGACAGATCTTGGTTCAAGATCCTCATCTTGTTGCATTATTTCAATAGCAACATTATAAGCAAAAACATTATCAACAATAATATTATTTCGGTTCCACCTTTTTTCATTAGAGATATTTCTTATTGAGATCTCTTCATTCTTATTATTTTCAGGTACATGGACCTCCTCTGAGGTCTTATCATTTGTTATGTCACTGGGCTCTTTTTAAGCAATTTCCTCCATATTATGATCTGCTGGATCATTTGCTCTTTTTTTCTTTCGAGGATTTTTATCTTTGGAACCGATTGGTCTACCACATTTTAAGCGTGGCTTAGACTCATTTGCATATATAGATTGTCCAACCGGGACTTCAATTCAAATAGGAGCAGCAGCTGGAATATGTGACTTAGTCACCCTTGGTAGGTCAGTGAATGAATCTGGTAGTTAATTTGCAATATTTTGTAAATAAATTATCTTTTGAACCTCATGTTCACATTGATTTGTTCGAGAATATAAATGAGATAGTGATAATGCTCCAATCTATCTCTTTTTCCAATTGCTTATTTTTTCCCTCTACTGTTGGGTATACTTATTCATCAAAATGGCAATCGACAAATCTTGTTGTTAATAAATCTCCAGTCATAAGTTATTTTATAATAGAAGGAGATTCATACCAACATATATCCCAATCCTTTTTGAGGACTCATTTTTGTGCGTTGTGATGGACAATTGGAACATATATCACATATCCAAATATTCTAAGATAGGAAATATTTGGCTCCTAACCAAAAGTTAATTGTAATGGAGAGACGTTATGATAACTTGTGGGCCTGATCCGCACAAGAACTGCTGCATGCAAAATAGCATGACCCCATGCCGATATGGTAAGTTTTGTTCTCATAAGCATTGTCTAGCAATTAATTGGAGGTGTTTGATCATTGATTCTGCTAGACCATTTTGAGTATGAACATGAGCAACTGGATGCTCAATTGTTATCCCAGTTGATATACAATAATCATTAAAGGCCTGGGACTTAAATTCACCAGCATTATCAAGACGGGGTGTCTTACTTGCATAATATGAAACTATGCTCTTAATCTTATTAATTGAGCCAGTAACCTCGCAAAGGCCAAATTATAGGTTGATAACAAGCACACATGTGACCACCTTGTAGATGCATCTACCAAAACCGTATAATATCTGAATGGTCCATATTAAGGGTGTATGAGCGCACATATATCACCCTATATACATTCCAAAAATGCAGGAGATTCAACCCCAAATTTAATTATTGATGGTCTAATAATCAATTTTCCTTGAGAATGTGCAACACAAGAGAATTCTTTAGTTTGAAGATGTCACAGCCCAACCTGGGTGAGGCGTGGCTGGCACCTAGTGCCATACTTGCCCGAGCGAACCACTTTGCAACTCTTGAATGCTAGATGTAACCCATAACATACATAGGCCAACATGGTCGCAACTCGTACTATATCGTGGGCAGCCAAACATCATATCAGCTAGCCATCATACTCAAAACATCAATCCATGTTCGGGCCGAGGAGGCCACTATGAGTATCAATAGCGAACAACCCATAAAGAAAACATAAATGAGGGCCGACAAGGCCGCTAACATACTGTACATAGATAACCTGTGTCTACAAACCCTCTAAGAATATCTGACATCAAAATATTGTCGGGATAGGGCCCCGGCCTATCCGTAAGCCCATAACAAAATCTGATATAACTAGACTCAACTATACTCCGGAAGAGATGGAGTCTTACCGATTCCCTGCTGAATATCAATCATGTCTTCTCTGACGGCTCGTCATTACTTGCACCTACAGGCATGAAGTAGCCCCAACAATGGGACGTTAGTACAATGAGATATACCAAGTATGTAAGGCAGAAAGTAATACATATAAATAAATTCTAAAAACTGAAACGCGTGAATGAATACAAAAATAGTCTGCTGAATGATAAGAATAAGAGTGGTCTTACCACGTACTCTAGATCGGCTTACTAGATCGCTATCACTTGGACCACTTGGTCCTGCTATCTGATTGAACAACTCAACTTGTCATAAGATTCTAAACTATTTCTACCAACCCTTGCATAGTGATATCTTGTTGCATCACCACTGTTACTTATTATCAGAATACAAAGTGGCTCTTATGCGTAGCAAGGTAGACCGTCCGTAAGGCATAATACAACATTACTATCGGGTGGCATGTATGTGTAGCAAAGTAGACCGTCCGTACGGCTCACAATATTTGGGTCGGACTATGCGTACACATGGGACCGTCCATAGCCAACCTTCCTATGCATAAATAACATTACAACAACATGCAACAATCAATATCTTACAAGCTAGGTACTTGTGTCTATAGCATATAACTTCTTCTAGTACTTTCGGTAACTCTTAGTTCGTATTCTGCAACTCGTAATCCCTACTAATTAGGTTTAAGGAAACTCATAACTACTCTCAGATTTACACATCCGTCATGACATACTAGTAAAAGGCTTTCGAGATTCGTATAATCGTACCTTTACAAATTCGTTTGGTACATCGTACGGCTCGTATTTCATATTGTTTCAAGCGACTCATCGCATTCGTTAACTCAATCTCTACTTCCTTTAGCGTATGGAATATCATTACTATTTCTGCATACGCATGATTATTCTAGTTAGGTAGTACAATGCATTTCATAACTTATGTGACCTTACGTTCTTCTACATATGATCTATTCTTCATTTGTTAGCTTGCTCATTCACAGCCTTTAAATTTACGGGGAGGTTCTTGTTAAGCAACTTATCACATCTCTTAATTTAAATCTCTCTCTCTCTCTCTCTCTCTTATTATCATTAGGGATCTTCCGTAGATACCTTCACTAACCAATGAAGACTACTTCGACCATTTCATAAGATCATAGGCTCTATACGTAATTTCTACGCATGAGCCATTACTAATTTATCATTAAACGAAGGCTATACTTCTCACCGTAGACTCAACATAAGTTCCCCGAGGTCTCTACTTATCTAAATTCACTCTTGAACTATTAGAGGCTCTTAACCTATCAACATAGAACATACACTAAGACTCGTCCCCTTGAACCTCTTATAAGGGTGACGTCACTACGAATCATGCTGGAAGAATAAAGGGAAAGCCTTACATACCTTTAAGTCGATCCTTTGACGAATATGGTGGGAAAGTCTCCCCTTCAATATAATCTACACCAATGGAAATAACACTACTATCAACAATAGTAACACAACAACTAGCTACCACGCGACAAGCTTGTTTTACGCCAAATCGTTCAGCATCTCCCCCGTTTCTTTCACCTCCCTCAAGGTCACAACACAAAAAATAACTTGCCACCCTTAAATCCATATATCCAGCACCTTAACAACACGAGAACAGCGCAACTGTACAATATAACAACAACAATAGGCATGACGTTAAGCTTAGGAATAGCTAGCTTGCGATACATTGAGTGACAAGCGTGGTCCTTAACTAGCAACAAAACACTCTTCTACACTTCTTCTTCTCTTCAAGTTACATGTTAAGAACAACACACACACACGCACACACACACACACAATATATATATATATATATATATATATGTATATATATATGTCTCCCAAAACTCCAGCCATAACAACATCATAAAAGTACCTCAAAACAGTCCAACATGGTATCACAACTTCTATACGTCTTTTGAACGTCAACTCATAACTTCTAGCATCAAACAACTTAGCTAGGGCTTAGATATGATCAAACTTGTGTAGGAGAAGAAGATCTTACCTTTAAACAACAAGAAAAACTCTCCTTAAATTTGAAAGAACTCACAGCACATCAACAACATCATATAAGTCATCTCCAACACTTCTACAACACTTTTGATGAAGAACTTAGGTGGTTTGGCCTTGGATTTGTGTATGAATCTTTAGGATATGCTTAGAGAGAGTTTAGAGCTGCTTGGAGGTCTGATTTGGTAGAAAATGCTACTTAGAGACAAAATTTATCACTTTATATAACAAGGTAAGCTTCCACTGACTTTGTGGGTTCCAAGGAAGCTGCTTGCACAGCCTCGCGAAAATGCGAATATCTCTCTATTCCGATGTCGTATTGATAAAAAGTTTAATGCGTTGGAAAATAAACTCGTAGATCATTTGATGGGTGTATCACCCTGTAACTCAAAGTATATTTAGAGAAAAGCTCAGTGACATTTGACCCAAATTTTGGTCAAATTATAAATGTAACTTCCGACAACTTTTGTCGTGTTTTGTTTTACGACTTGTTTGACTTAAAAATTAAACATACAAATATTTTATGATTCAATTACCTTAAAACATGACCTCCTTAGGATATTAAGCACTCCTAGTTTACCCTGAAAGTACAAGTTCTTTGTAAAGGTCCTCAAGCTTTCCAGCTTACGTTGATTCACTTAAGCTGCATTGTAGCATGAAAGTATTGGGTATTACAGAAGAATCTTGTTGTTCTTCAATGTATCACCATGTGTCTAAATTATTTTGCGTATCATATTATAACCGGGATGGCCTAACCGGCCATGCCAAATAATAAAATTATTATTAAACCCCTTTTTTTACTATGGCATGTGATTCGACTACACTAATACTAGTGTAGTATAATCTGAAGGAAAATGCAGGACTTTCTTCTTTTCTGTTTTTACTGTAGTGATATAGAGGTATTCAACATTTTCTTCATTGGTGGTCTCAATATGATATCCATTTTGGCGAATGTCTTTGAAACTCAACAAGTTTCTTTGAGACCTACTATAATATAATGCATCATTAATAGTCAATATAGTTCCTCCGAATAGTAATACAGTTGTGACGACCCGATAGATCATTTTGGGAACTAACCTTTGTTTTCGTATTTCAAGACCTCTAATATCTCTGATGTTTATTGGTTTAAGTGCGTGATTCGTGTCATTTTTTGGGAATCTTTTACGTAAACTTTTAGAAAAAAATTATTTTTAACATAAAATGAGGTTTAAGTTGACCACGGTCAATATTTTTGGTGAACCACCTCGGATTGGTATTTTGATGATTTTGGTAGGTGCGTATAATATTTTTGGATTTGCACGCACGTTTGGTTGGGGTCCTAGGTCACCCAAGCACATTTTGGCACATTATGTGAAAGATTGTGAGAAATGAGTTTTAAGTTGAAATTTTGAGTGTTGATGATCGATTCTTGTTATTTGATGTTATTTTGATGGTTTGAGGTAGCGAGTGAGTTTTTATGATATTATTACACTTGTGTGCATGTTCTATTTGGAGCCCGAGGGGCTGGGGTAAGTTTCGGATGCATTGCAGATTAATTTGGAACTGTTGGTGCTCAGTTGTTACTAGTGTCAAGCTGCAGTTCTCGCATTTTTGAGAACCTGATTGCAATTTTGAGCCTCATATTTGTGATGTGACGTTCGCAATTGTGAAGTGGGCACTGGGGGCTGAGTTCGCACTTGGGAACAACCTTTTGCTTTTGCGATCTAGTTAGGGACCGCTTTTGCGGTCCTTAGGTCACATTTGCGATATTGTGCTAGGTAGAGCAACTTCGCATTTGCAAAGTTTGGATCGTATTTGCGAGAGGGTGTCCTTCACAAATGCGAAGGTTTTGTCGCATTTGCGACTCTTGCATGTTTGTCACGCTGGTCGCATTTTCTGTAACGACCTGGGTGGTCATTTTGAGTATCTTAGCCCCGATCCCCTATTTATTGCCCCATTTATGTTATATTGTGCTTATGTAACTTGCTGGGGTGTTTGGTTTTGGTTTCGGAGTGAAATGGGACACATAGTCCCTAAGTTGGAGTCTTAAGTTTAAATAGTTGACCATAGTTTGACTTTTGTATAGTCGACTCCGAAATTGAGTTTTAATAGTTTCAATAGCTCCGTATGGTGATTTTGGGCTGAGGAGCATGTCCGAATGTTGATTTGGAGGTCCGTAGTTCGTTTCGTCGTGAATTGGCGAAAGTCAGAAAGTTGAAGGTTTGGAAGATTTGGAAAGTTTGACCGGGAGTTGACTTTGATATCAGGGTCGGATCCTGATTTCGGAAGTTGGAATAGGTCTGTTATTTCATTTATGACTTGTTTACAAAATTTGAAGTCAATCAGAGTTGTTTTGGTATGAATCGACATTGGTTTCGGAATTCGAAAGTTTATAGTTTACATAGGCTTGAATTGGGCTGCGATTCATAGAGTCTATGTTGTTTGATGTGATTTTTGGCCTCGAGTAGGTCCATTATTTGTTTTGGAACTTGTTGGTATGTTCGGACGGGGTTCCGGGGGCTCCGAGTGTGATTCAAATCGAATCCGAAACAATATGGACTTAATCTCATTGCTGAAGCTGGGATGTGTCTAGTGCAATCGCACCTGTGCTCTATTGGGTGCAGGTGCGGACTCGGAAATGCGAGGGGTTGATCGCAGAAGCGGGGTGTGACCTGCCCAGCTAGGACCGCAGATGCGGTCAGAATTCTGCAGAAGGGGATTCGCAGGGGCGATCGAGGAGGCGCACATGCGGAAAGGTTACCTGGGGTCGCAGTAGCGGAGCCCTTTTGTAGGAGCGAGAGCGCAGATGCGCTTTTTGGTCTGCAAAAGTGGAGATTGCTGGGCTAAGTGAGAATTTCACATACGATGGAAATTCTGCAGGTGCGGAGCGCAGATGCAGCTGTGGGTTCGCGGGTGCGAATTCCCTGGTAAAAAAAAGGCCTAAGTCGATGGTTTGATTTCATAATCCATTTTTGGACCTAGAGAGCTCGGTTTGTGGCGATTGTTTGGAAGATTTTCAAGGAAAACATTGGGGGTAAGAAATCCTGACTCAATTTTGGTTAAATTACACGAATATATTGTTAATTTCATCAAATAATTAGTGATTTGAGTTGGAAATTTGAAGGAAAATTGTGAAAACTTCTTAGGTTAAAATTTGGGGATTTGAAAGGCGATTTGAGGTCGGATCTTGTATGGTTGGACTCGTTATCGAATGGGTGTTCAAATTTTGTAACATTGATCGGGTTTTGAGATGTGGGCCCGGGTTGACTTTTTGAGTTGACTTTTTAATTCTTTGCAAAGATCATAATTTTATTGTTCAAAATAGTTTCCTATAGTTTATATTTATAGTATGAAGTTTTTTTGGCTAGATTCTAGCCGTTCGGAGTTGGATAATCCAGGGAAAGCCCTACTAGTGGATTGAGTTTGCGTGATTTGAGGTAAGTGACTTGCCTAACTTTGTGTAGGGAAATTACCCCTTAGGATTGGTGTTGTATTGTGATAATTGTGATGTGTGGAAGCCATGTATGCAAGGTGACGAGTGTGTACACGGGCTAAATATGGAAATTTACCGGTTTTAGCTATGTAGATTCCTTTCATGCCTTAATTGAGTTATCTTAACATGTTATATTCATCATCCTTAGTCTATCTTCACATGTTCTACTTGTCTTATTCCTTACTTGATAATTGCTCTACAAGTTTAGTTAAAGTTCTTGTTTCCTTTATTCTGTATTCATTATTTAACCGATGAACTATTTACTTGAAGTTGTTATTCTTGGAATAACTTGTTGTTGAAATTGGCATTGAGTTATAAAGGATGTGATTTGCATTGAGGCGAAGTGTTAAGTTATGAAATACAATTCTTGTTAAGTTGTTCACTACCGTTTGTTATTGTTGAGACTCTTGTGTACATTGTGGTTGAGCCATGGGCTCTTTATTGTGAAAACACTGTTACTGTTGGTTTCTTTGGCAAGTTGTGATATTGGGCACTTGAGGTGCGATTTGTGATATGTTGTGGTATTGATACGCATGCGGTGGTATAAGGTTTTGGGGTTGAAACACATGCGGTGAGATAAGGTGGGCTTGATATGCTTGGCTAGTAGGGGAACTACTTGAAGCCATGTGTTATGATAAGGTGGGGCTGAAACGTGGGATGCTATTTTCGGAAAATAATTTTCAAAACTAAATGCAAGGCTCCCGTGATGGTATAAGGAAAGATTGTGATTTATTCTTGTGATTTGAGACTACGAGGCGGTACCTCAGTAGTGACTCTTGTTTATATTTCTCAATTGCTGCACTTATCTTTGGTCGTTTTGTTTCCTTAGCATATCATTCCTTGTTCTCTCTGTGTTGCATTATTTGCTTTAGTTCCATGTAGCTAACCTTGATATGTTATTTGCTATTTCAATTTCGTTGCTTTCATTACTACACTGCCTTACACTTGTACAATTTTTCTTATTTATTCCAGTAGGGCCTTGACCTGACCTCGTCATTACTCTACCGAGGTTAGGTTTGGCACTTACTGGGTACCGTTGTAGTGTACTCATGCTACGCTTCTACACATCTTTTTGTGTAGATCCAGGTACCTCCTACCAGTCAGGCATCAGTGAGTTGAGTTCGTAGTCGGAGACTTCAAGGTACACTTGCCAGCGTCCGCAGGACTCGGAATCACTCTCTATCTACTTATACATTTCTTTCTTTTATTAGATACAATTGTATAGGGATGGCTATGATACCGTTGTAGAGCTTGTGACTCGATATCACCAGGTTTTGGGAAAATTGTATATGTTGAGCAGCGAAGTTTATTCTATATAGATGTAGAGTATTTGAGAGTTTGTTTGCTATTTCAGTTATATTCCACATGTTTGTTAGGCTTACCCAGTCTTAGAGACTAGGTGCCATCACGACATCCTACGCAGGAAATTGGGGTCCTGACATTTTGATTATTTCTTTGCAATTGCGGACATTGCAATTGCGAACAGGAGTTCGCAATTGCGATATCTGCAACTGGGTAAAAGATGGGAAAGTCGGGACTTAGCTCATTTTTCACTATTTTTCAACCATAAACAATCTAGAGGTAATTTTTGAAGAGATTGGTAAGCAACTTCAATCAATTTCAATTACTTTTCCATGAATTTCATCATCAAATCCATGAATTTCAAGGTAGAAATTAGAAATTTTGGGTAGAATTTAGGAATTTTGTAATATTAAGATTTAGACCTCAAATTGAGGTCAGATTTCGAAATAAATTACATATCCGAGTTCGGGGGTGAATGGGTAATAGGGATTTGGTCCGAATATTGAATTTCGACCAAGCAAATCCGGGGTTGACTTTTGTTGACTTTTTAAAAAATGATCAAAATTGATCATTTTCCATTCGTGAGTAGTTTCTAAAACTTGTTTTGGATTGTTTGATTGATGATTGGCTAGATTCAGTTAGTTTGGATGCTTGTTCGAAAGGCAAAGCCCGATTGATTGTTGATTTGGTTGCAGAAAGAGGTAAGTGTCGTGGTTAATCTTGACTTGAGGGAATTAAGACTTGATTGGTCTATTTACTACTTGATTTTATGTGTGGGGACGGGGTATGTGAAGGGTGACGAGTGTACATACATTGTCATGGTTTAAGCATTTGGGGTAGACTTTTTTAATTGTGCATTTTAACTATATCATACCTTCTTTTACTGTGTGCTACAATTCATGTCATGTCTTCAATGTTACTTGTCCTTGTTTGTTGAATACATGTTTTCCTTGTTATATGCCCTCTTTGGTATATGTCCTATGTACCCATGTTTATACTTGTAGTCCGTTTTTACTTGATCTATGTCTTTAATTATATATTTGCCTTTGCTTGCATCTATTTCACTAATGTTTGTTATATTGGGTTGCCTTGGAGTATTTTCTTGTTTTGATTCCTTTCTCTAATGTTGAGAGTTATGTTGTAGTTTTTTGTAGTTTTAATATTGTTGTTTAGGATCGAGTTGCATGAACGAATATTGATATTGTTGTTTGGGATCAAGTTGCATGATAAGTTGGTGTTTTACCAACTTATCTCGTCTATAATCTCAATTTTTTTGCTACGTTTGATTGATAAAATCGTGTGTTTAATGTAGTTTACTTTGGTTTTACAAGTTTTATGTGATTTAGAAGTGATCATAAAGAAACCAAGTGAAAACGAGTAAAAAAGGAGCTAAAATGAGCAATGGAAATCTGCCCAGTGAATTACCTTCGCGAACCCGAAGGGACTAATGCAAACGCGAAGCTGCAGGAAACCAAACCTTCACGAACGCGAATGCATGATCGCGAGTGAGAAGATGCGGGAAACAAACCTTCACGAACGCGGAGGAGTGATCACTAACGCGAAGAACAAATGGGCGGAAAAACTGGGAAGTTCTGGAATTTCACATTTTTTGGCCCCAAACCCTTTAATACACTACCTAGCTCATCTTTGGCTTATTTTTCAATCTCCTTAACTAGAGAAGACAAGTTTGGGAGCTAGGGTTCTTGCACACATACTTGGGTGTTGAATATTTGACGCTTTTGGTTGAGAATTTTTTACACATTTATGTTCATGTCTTCATTTCCTTGCTTTGTATTGAATATCTAAGTATGTAGTATTTTTACCAACACTTGAATCTTGTTTATGAGAATATTCATATTTAAAGTGTGGATTAAATATCTTGTTGTGCTTATGTATTGAATGATTTGTATTAATATTGAAGTGATTTAGTGTTTCTTTAACTATTCTTGTTCTTTAATATCTCCAAAGGGAGTAGCTAACCTTAGGACTCGCCCATTCACTCTGAATTAATCTTAGAAAAGGTAATTTGGGGCCGGGAAAGATTAACTAACAAGAACTTGAGGCGTTAACCCTCACTTTATAGATTCTACCTAGGGATAGGATTGAACTACTTGTAGCCATAATCGAGTGTGCTTAACCTCTTAATTGTTTTAGGGATAATTCAATTAGAAAGTCTTGTTACTGTTCAGAAGAAGCTAATAAAGAATTATTATTCGAGGCTAATTAATATAAACTCGCTCTTATTTGTAAAATCGCGAAATATATTGGATCGTTACTTGAGTGTAATTTTCCTTGTAAACATGCTTGTAGCCATTGATCATTTTACTTGATTTTTAGGTTAGCTTATTTTTCCGCAATTAGACATAAACATTTCTCAATACCTTTTAAGTGTTTGGCTTAGCATAATAAGCGATAATTCTCTTACATTGCCTAATCGCCTACATATTGTTCTCTGTGGGATTCGACCCCGACTCATAGTTTGGTATATTATATTGCATGCGACCGTGTCCATTTACTTTTTAGTAGTGGATTTGGGCATCATCAAAATTGGCATCGTTGCTGCTATCATGCATGAACTACCTGTGAACGTGGGGCAACACATTGTTAGAGAAATTGAGGAAGCCACCCATGGGAGGTCCAAGAGCCTATTCTTCCCATCATTGGTTACTCGGCTATGCTATGATGGTGGGGTGTTAAAAATCCCAAATGATGATGAGAGAGGTCCGGGAAAGCCTATGATCCACCTATTGCTGAAAAGGGGACCCACTGACAAGCAGAATAAAAGGAGTATTGATGTTGCATCCTCTTCATTTGGGCAGTTCTCTGAGGCCACCACTGATCCCGTCGGATCCTTTGCATCTGCACTAGGGTCATTTGACCTCATGGGACCACTCCAGTCCGGCTCTCATACCATGCGTCATCTCTCCAGTCAAATACATGGAGTAGATGCACACATTAGATAGCTTATAGCTGGCCTTCCTACTGGCCCATCGGGGGCTTGCACAGCTACTGGCACTGCTGTCCCACCATCCCTAGATGACGTGGTCAAAGAGCAAAAAGCAATAACGGGCAAGATGGAGGCCATGAACATGAGGTTAGAAAATATGAGCTGCTAGTAAGGGAAGATTGAAAGCGGCAGAGAAAGTTCAGGGAGCACGAAAAGAAAAAGAGAAAAATCCTAAACAAGATGATGGATAAGTTGAGGTCATTCTATAGTTCAAATGACTCTGATGATGATGGGGAGGAGGAGGAGAAGCTCAAATTTCCTTCCACCTCCGGCTCGACGGAGGCCGATTCAGGGAGCCTCTCTAACTATTATGCTTTTTGTTTTGTTATTATGTAGTGAGGACATTGCAATAATTTTAGTTGGGGGTGTCATACTTCATTTACAAATTTATGCTTGACTTATGGCCTTGCCGGGCTTATGAGTTTGTATGGGTATTGTATGCTCTTGCCGGGCTTGTTTTGTGATTAATATAGTTGTGGATTAGTCGCTTTTGTTATTTTATTTTCTTTAGTAGTTTTTAGTTATTTTATTTTTATTCTTTTAGTAGTTTTTAGTTTATTTTATTTTTTATTTTTTTAGTAGTAATATGCTTTCCAATAAATTTTCTTGGGTTTTTTTATGCTACGGTTCTTTCCCAAGGAATATTTTTGTGTCGAACCGGGTGACTTTTTCCTATGATGGATGCGTGACAACTTTCTTAAGGGATTAGTCTTGTTTAGTTTTTCTCTTTTTAGGTAATTCTTTTAGTTAGTTTAGTAGCTAGTATTGAATAAATTGGTTATTGGGTGTGATCTTTTTGTCCATAAACAAATTTGTAGCTTGCTTGATACCACCTTGATTTAAACTTTGGCATATAAATTCTTGATCTTTGGAAAAGAAAAATGATTGAAGTAAGGATCATTATCATGAATTTTAGACTCAATTTTTGGCTCTTTGATTCATTAAATAGTATCTTTAAGCTATGAGTATTTTTTTGAGTTCATTTGTTTTAATTGGGTTTTGGATACATATTTCACTCGAATTCGCATGTGTCAAGTGTGGCGAGGTTTATTATGAGTTCTTTTGCATGATTTGTGGTCTAGAACTTGCCCGAAATATGCTCCAAGGCAAAATCCTAGACTAACTTTGTTTAAAAAATGATGTTAGACCTTCCTTGGACCGTTCTTTTGCCTTAAATTTCCTACCCTTGCATATTTTCCGTAGTCAACCTCTTTTGAGCCTTTAACCTTTTCTTTGGCAACCATATTACAAGCTTTAACCTTTTGTTCTTTATTGATCTATCCTTTGGCATTCCACCTCCCTAAGTGCTTTGAAAGTGTGAACATAGGCTAAAAACCTAAGTTTGGGTGTGACGGTTGAAAAAGTTGTGATGTAGAAGTTTTTTATAAGGTGGAGAGTAAAAATATACACACACATAGATATATATATATATATATATATATATATATATATATATATATATATATATATATATA
>MCJB01036848.1:90056-135998 GCA_002018475.1 Nicotiana obtusifolia
TATATATATATATATATATATATATATATATATATATATATATATATATATAGTGGAACCGTGGCTTTTGAAATAGATAAAAATATAATAAAGAAGAAAAAGGAAGGAAAAATGAGGAATTGTGAATAAATGGAAGACTAGGTGATGAAATAAAAAATGAAGAAAGGTTAAAAATTTTTTGAAGGAAGTGTACTTTGATTGTTAAAAAATTATAGTGCTTAGAGAGGTTTGAGTCACTCTAACCAAAATTATGTCCTACCTTAACCAAAAGCCTACACTACAACCCTTTAAGTCCTAATCGATTTTCAACTAAGAGTGTCTATATTAGTAGAGAAATACATGAAGGGCAAGCCTATGATACTACTTGTGTGCATTTGAACATCTTTGTGAGAGAGATTTAATTCTTTCCATTTGATATCCCATTTAATTGCAATTCATGAGTGTGAGATTCTCTTTTGCTTGTGAGGGCACATTGAGATTTGAGTTGTTAGTTTGTTCCATTCTCTATTGAAAAGAATGAATCAAAGAAAAGTCATTTTGTGACCCAGAGGCAAATTTTGAAGCTTTAGTGCCATGACTTGATTACTACTTTGATAACTTGGTGTTTGAGAACTTGAAATGAAATGATATTCTTAAGAAGTTGTTGGTAATTCATATGTCTTGGATTAATTGTTGGTAACAATTAAAGTAATGTGTTTGTGCTTAAAGTAGACTTTTTGACTTGATATGATATTGATGTACTATTGAGTTAAATACTTGGAAGGAGATTTTGTGCTTTGATTGCTTGAGGACAAGCAATTATTTAAGTTTGGGGATTTGATAAGTTGGTATTTTACCAACTCATCTCGTCTTTAATCTTAAAATTTTGCTATGTTTGATTGATAAAATCATGCGTTTAATGTCGTTTACTTCTTTTTTACAGGTTTTATGTGATTTAGAAGTGATGATGAAGAAACCAAGTGAAAACGAGTCAAAAAGGAGCTAAAATGAGCAATGGAAATCTGTCCAGTGAATTACCGCTCGCAAACGTGAGGGGACCAATGCGAATGCGCAGCTGCATGAAACCAAATAGTTGTAAATGCGAATTCATGATCGCGGATGCGAAGATGCGGGAAACAAACTTTCGCGAACGCAGAGGAGTAATCGCGAACAAGAAGAAGAAATGGGCGGAAAAACCGGGCAGTTCTGGTATTTCATATTTTTTGGCCCCAAACCCTTTAATACACGACCTAGCTCATATTTGGCACATCTTTGGCTTATTTTTCAGTCTCCTTAACTAGAGAAGACAATTTTGAGAGCTAGGGTTCTTGCACACACACTTGGGTCTTGAAGAATTGAAGCTTTTGATTGGGAATTTCTTATCCATTTATGTCCTTTTCTTCATTTCCTTGCTTTGTATTGATTATCTAAGTGTCTAATATTTTTCCAGCACTTGAATCTTATTTATGGAAATATTTGTTTTAAAGTGTGGATTATATATTTTGTTGTGCTTATGTATGGAATGTCTTTTATTAATATTTAAGTGCGTTAGTGTTTCTTTAATTATTCTTGTTCTTTAATGTTCCCAAAGGGATTCGCTAACTCTAGGACTTGCCCATTCACTTCGAATTAATGTCAGAAAAGGTAATTGGGGTTTAGAAAAGATTAATTAACAAGAAATTCAGTCGTTAACCCTCACTTTATAGCTTCTACCTAGGGATAGGATTGAACTACTTGTGGCCATAATCGGGTGCGCTTAACCTCTTAATTGTTTTAGGGATAATTCAATTAGGGAGTCTTGTTAGTCTTTGGAAGAAGCTAATAAAGAATTATTTTATCCGAGGCTAATTAACATAAAGTCGCTCTTATTTGTAAAATCGTGAAATACATTGGATCGTTACTTGAGAGAAATTTTTCTTGTATCCATGCTTGTAGCCATTGATCATTTTACTTGCTTTTTAGGTCAGTTTATACTTTCGCAATTAGACATAAATATTTTCTCAAAACCCTTTTAAACGTTTGACATAGCATAATGAGCGATAATTCTCTTGCATTGCCTGATCGCCTACATATTGTTCTCTGTGGGATTCGACCCCGACTCATAGTTGGTTATATTATATTGCATGCAACCGTGTCCATTTACTTTTTAGTAGTGGATTTGAACGTCATCAAAATACGCCGCAACAGATATTGATATTATTATTTGGGATCGGGTTGCACGCTACAACAGATATGGATATGATGTTTGGATCGGGTTACACGCCATAACGGTGTTGGTATATATTATATGTGTGTGTGTGTGTGTGTGGATCGAGTTGCGCGCTGCAACAGAGAAGATATATCATGGCTTTGTTTACTTGTTAGTCCCGTATCTGTGTTGTATTGGGAATTTGAGCATTGATGATATTCTGGGGCCCTCTGTTATGTACTTTTTGTTCTGGTTTTCATGTTAATTATTTTTCCTCTATTCTGCTATTATTGTCGCTTATACTCATACAGGTTTATAGTGAGTTCCTTGTTATAGCCTCGTCACTACTTCGCCGAGGTTAGGCTCAGCACTTACGGAGTACATGGGGTCAGTTGTACTCATACTATACTTCTGTACTTCTTGTGCAGATTCTGGTGTTAGTCCCAATAGTGTTTAGTGGAGGCTTGCTCAGACTATCCTTACTCAGAGACTTGAGATGGAGCTGCACAGCACTCGTAGACCCTGAACTCCCCTTTTTATCTTTTGTACTGTTTATTTTATTCAGACAGTTGTAGTTTCATGTCAGACCGTGGTTGTAGTATTTTTTTAGTAGCTCATGTACTTGTGACACTTGATTTCAGGATTAGATTAGACAGCGTGTTTGAATTTTATTACATATTTTGAAGTTCCACAGCTTTACCTTCATATTAAATTGCTTTTAAATTGCTAAAATGAATATTTGTGCAGCTAATGATGGCTTGTCTAGCAAGTGGACATTAAGCGCCATCATGACCCATGCTTGGAATTTCGGGTCATGACAAGTTGGTATTAGAGCACTAGATTGCCTAGGTCTTACGAGTCATGAGCAAGCTTAGTAGAGTCTTGAGGATCGGTACGGAGACGTCTGCACTTATCTTCTAGAGGCTATAAGGCTTTAAGAAATTTCACTTCTTTCTTTCTCTATCGTCCGATTTTATTCTATCATTGAGTTTGAATCATTATATTCTTGTTCTCTCACAAATGGTAAGGATACGTATAACATCCACAGCTAATCAGGAGTCGAAGTCCCAGGTTACAGCCACGACTTGGGGTAAGGGTCGGAGTCGGGGAGTCCCAGAGGCAGGGCTTAATCTAGAGCATACACAGCAGCACCTATTATTCAGATCTAGCAAGATGAGGAGATCCCTGTTCAGACCGCGCCAGTTAGACCAACTCAGGTCTCAAAAGGGTTCATTTCGACCACCGTACTTCAGCACGCCCTAGTCCGCCTGGTGGGCCTTATGGAGAGTATGGCCCAGGTTGGTGTATTCCCTGTGGCACAAGCCGTCTCTCAGGATGGGGGACGGGTTCAGACTCTCCCTAATCACACTCCAGATCAGATGGCTCATGGGTATCACACTCTGGCAGTTCTGCTAGTTGGAGCAGTTCAACCTGCTTTGCTACACAGTACGGGGAGGGACCTGCGATGTCAGCCAAGGGGATGAAGAGGTTGGACAAGTTCACCAAGTTGTTTCCCATTCACTTTGGTGGTACACCTTCTGAGTATCGCCAGAAGTTCTTGGATTGTTTCTATAAGGTCTTGCACAACATGGGTATAGTGGAGTCCAATGGAGTCAACTTTGTAGTGTTTGAGATGCACAACTTTGCCAAGAGGTGGTGGCAGGAGTATGTTCGGGGCAGACCAGTAGGTTCACCTCCTCTCACTTGGGTCAGTTCTCACAGCTATTCTTGGAGAATTTCATTCCTTTCACCCAAAGAGAGGACTTCCGCAACCAGTTTGAGCGCCTCGAGCAGGATAGCATTATTGTTACCCAACATGATAACAGATTCGTGGATTTATCTCACCGTACATTTATCTTGATCCCTACTGAGAGGGAGAGGGTTAGGAGATTTATTGATGTCCTTACTTAATGGGTTTTAATGGTGCCTTATTTGGAGGCAGGGGTTCATTTGGTTGAGGCTATCTTATCAGGCTAGTTCAGTCAGCATTTAAGGTATCACACGGTGCTTCGGGCAGTCGTCGTTCTTATGGGTCTCATCCTGAGCAGCTAGCTTACAATGAACCTTCAGCTTCCATTAGTGTACCACCGATTCAGAGCTATCACAATGGTTATTTGGACCGTCAGGGTTAGTTCGAGATTCAATAGCTACGTCAGCAGAGAGACTGCTTTGAGTGTTGAGGTATGGGTCAGTTCAGGAGGTACTATCCCAAAGTTCAGAGCATTATGCCATAGTGGGTTACTCGTGCCATGATTCCGGCACCAGTTGCTCCACCGCTTGCTCAGCCAGCTAGAGGCAGGGGTCAGGCAACCAAAGGTGGAGGTTAGACATTTAGAGGTGGAGGCCAGTCAGTGAGAGGTCGTATGAGAGGTGGAGGTTAGATTGGTAGGGCTCAACCCCATTGCTATGCATTCCCAGCTAGACCCAAGGCAGAGTCGTCTGACGCAGTCATCACAGGTATTGTTCTGCTTCGCCATAGAGATGCATCACTATTGTTTGATCCCGGTTCAACTTATTCATATGTGTCATCCTATTTTGCTTCATATTTGGATATGTCTCGTGATTCTTTGAGTGCTCCTATTTATATGTCTACGCCCGTTAGGGATTCTATTACGGTGGACCGGGTCTATCGTTCGTGTTTGGTCATTATCGGGAGTTATGAGACTAGGGTTGAACTTCCAATACTTGATATGGTGGATTTAGATGTGATTTTGGGCATGGATTCATTATCGTCGTATTACACTATCCTAGATTATCATGTCAAGACGGTGATGTTAGTCGTGCAGGGTTGCCTCGATCAGAGTGGATAGGGACTCCTAGACATTCCACTAGCAGGGTTATTTCATATGTGAAGGCTTGGCATATGATCGAGAAGGAGTTTTTGGTGTATTTGGCTAATATCCATGATTCTAGTGCGAAGGTTTCTTCCATGGATTCAATTTCGGTTGTGCGTGAGTTTCTAGAGGTGTTTCCTACAAACTTTTCGGGCATGCCACTTGACATAGATATCGACTTTTGCATTGACTTGGTTCTGGGCACTCAACTTTATATTCCACCATAACATATGGGCCTAGTTGAGTTGAAAGAATTGAAGGAACAGTTTCAAGATTTGCTTCATACGGGATTTATTAGGCCTAGTGTGTCACCTTGGGGTGCACCGATGTTGTTTGTGAAGAATAAGGATGGATTGATAAGGATGTGCATTGATTATCGGCAATTGAACAAGGTCACTATCATGAAAAAATATTTGTTGTCGAGGATTGATGATTTATTTGACCAGCTTCAGGGTGCGAGGTGTTTTCCAAGATTTATTTGAGGTTTGGCCACCATTAGGTGAAGATTAGGGGATCGAATGTCCCTGAGACAGCTTTTCAGACTCGGTATGTTCACTACAAGTTTTTGGTGATGTTATTTGGCTTGACTAATGCCACAACAGCCTTTGTGGATTTGATGTACCGTGTGTTCAAGCATTATCTAGATTCCTTATTGATCGTCTTCATTGATGATATTTTGCTTTTCTCCCGCAGTCGAGAGGAGCATGAGCAACATCTCTGGATCGTACTTCAGACTCTGAGGAATCGTTAGTTATATGCCAAGTTTTCAAAGTGTGAGTTCTAGTTCAACTTGGTTGCCTTTTTGGGCCATGTTGTATCTTCCTAGGAAATTAAGGTAGATCCTAAGAAGATTGATGCAGTTCAGAACTATCCTAGACCTAAATCAGCTACAGAGATTCGTAGCTTCTTGGGTTTGGCGGGCTATCATCGTCAGTTCGTGGAGGAGTTTTCATCCATCACAGCCCCATAAACCAAATTGACCCAGAAGATCGCTCTTTTCAGATGGTCCGATGAGTGTGAGGTGAGCTTTCAAAAGCTCAAGACTGTATTAACTATAGCTCCAATGTTGGTGTTACCTAAAGGTTCGGGATCTTTCACTATGTATTATGATGCATCGCATATTGGGCTTGGCATGGTGTTGATGCAGGACGTTAGGGTGATTGCCTATGCGTCACGACAATTGAATGCTCATGAGAAGCATTTCCCTGCGTATGATTTAGAGTTGGCAGCCATTGTTCACGTGCTGAAGATTTGGAGGCATTATTTGCCACATTTCATCTGAGGTCAATACCGACCATCAGAATCTCAGCACCTGTTCAAGAAAAAGGACTTCAATTTACGGTAGCAGAGATGGTTAAAGTTGTTGAAAAATTATGATATCACCATATTATATCATCCGGGGAAGGCCAATTTAGTGTCTGATGCATTGAGTAGGAAGGCACAGATCATGGACAGTTGATATATTTACCGGTAGTGGAGAGGCCACTAGTCATGGATATTCAGGCTTTGGCCAATCAGTTCGTGAGGATATATGTTCTGGAGCCTAGCCGGGTTCTTGTTTTGGTTGTGGCACAGTCATCGTTGTTGGAGCATATCAAGGCTCGCCAGTTTGATGATCCTCACTTGTTGGCGTTGAAAGACACGGTATAGCGGCTTGGTGCCAAGGAAGTTGTGATTGGAGATGACGGTGTTATGCGACTTTAGGGTCAGATTTGTATTCCAAATATTGATGGGTTGAGAGAGTTGATCCTTGAGAAGGCTCATAGTTCGCGCTCTTCTATTCACCCAGGTGTCACAAAGATGTGTCGTGACTTGAAACAACACTATTGGTGGCGGAGGATGATGAAAGACATTGTTGATTATGTCTCTCAGTGTTTGAATGGTCAACAGGTGAAGCATGAGCTTCAGAAATCAGGTGGGTTGACTTAGATATTGGAGATACCATAGTGGAAGTGGGAGCGCATCATTATAGATTTTATGGTAGGTTACCACAGACATTGAGGAAATATGACAAAGTCTGGGTTATTGTGGACCAGTTGACTAAGTCCACATATTTCATTCCGATGATGACTTCCTATTCTTCAGAGCGGTTGGCTCATATTTACATTCGATAGATTATCCGCCCGCACGACGTGCCCATTTCCATCATTTTTGACTGAGGCACGCAGTTTACATCATATTTTTGGAGAGCCGGAGGACATGTTGCGGGCCTACTCTATGGATTTCGAGGGTCAGTGGGACCAATTTTTACCTCTAGCAGAGTTTGCCTACAACAACAGCTTCAGTCAAGCATCCAGATGGCTTCGTTTGAGGCTTTATATGGGATGCGATACATTTGACGGTTGGTTGGTTTAAGCCCTGTGAGGCTTTTTTCTTGGGCACTGATTTGGTCCGTGATGCCTTGGAAAAGGTTAAGGTGATCCATGAGCAACTTCGTATAGCTCAGCCCAAGTAGAAGAGTTATGCATACTGGAAATGTCACGACCCGAAATTCCCACCTTCGGGACCTTGATGGCACCTAACATTTCACTTGCTAGAAAAGCAAACGTTAGAGAAACTTTAAACCAATTTTAATCAAGTCAAATAAGTAAAACCAAATAAATCAAAATGAAACTAAAATGGGGTATGAAATGACATAAAAAACCAATAATATCTAAGTACGACCCGGATTTGGAGTCACAAGTTCACGAGCTTCTAGAGTCTCTACAGATAGGGTTTGAAATAAATACAACTGTCTTGAATGAAAAGAACAGTAAATAGGGGAAATGGAAGGGGACTTCAAGGTATGCGGACGCTAGCAGATCTACCTCGAGTCTCCGAATGCCAATTCGAGCTGATACGCCTCACGGACAGTTGGGACCAGTACCAAAATCTGCACAAGAAGTGCAGAGTGTAGTATGAGTACAACCGACCCAATGTACTCCGTAAGTGTCGAGCCTAACCTCGACGAGGTAATGACGAGACTATGACAAAACATCCACGTAAATAAACCTGTACAGACGGAAATATGCATACAACATAACAACAAATAAAGATTTAACAAGTTCTATTGGGAGGGGACATGCGAAAGGGATACAAGATACGGTAACTACAACAGGGAATGATAATAAGATCAGTCAATAAACCTTCAACCAATAAAATGAACAAACACAATGAATAAAACTGCTCGACACCACCCTTCGTGCTTTTACTCTCAGCCTCACCATGAAACACAACAATGACATGGCATCACCCTTCGTGATTTTTACTCTCAATCTCACCATAAAATGATAAATAAGGCACGACAACACCCTTCGTGCTTTCACTCTCAATTTCAACATGAAACAATAGATACGGCACGACATCACCCTTCGTGCATTAACTCTCAAATATGGCACGGCATCACCCTTCGTGCTTTAACACTCAAGTATGGCACGTCATCATCTTTCGTGCTTTAACACTCTCCCTTACCATGTAACAATGAACATATAACAATAGGGAGATGGAATAAGCAATATCATGTCTTACGTCAACAATGGTTCCACCATACCAATCTCAACTTCAGAAACAATACTCAATTATCATAGACAACTCGTAATTACGAAAAGAATGATCAATTTATTAACTAGTCTAAGCATGGATATAATGATCAAAGAAAGAGATAAATTACAAGAAACAGGACCCGCCCGCATGCTTTGACCCAACAAGAACGCATAAGTACTCGTCACCTCATATATACGTTGTACCCAACATTTAGACATGTAGCAATTAGACAAACAAGTCCTAATCCCTCAAGTCAAGATTAACCACGACACTTACCTCGCTCCAACGATCATCTCAAAGCTCAACCACGGCTTTGCCTTTCAAACAAGCCTCCGAACCAACCAAATCTAGCAAATTATCAACAAACGATTCAATATAAGCCTTAGGAACTACCTACGAATGAAAAAGGTTCAATTTAGTTCATTATTGAAAAAGTCAACAAATGTCAACTCCCGGTCTCGTTTGGTCCAAACCTGAAATTCGGACCAAAACCCAATTACCCATTCACCCCCGAGCCCGGTTGTGAAATTTGTTTCGAAATCTGACCTCAATTTGAGGTCTAATGTCCAATTTTATAAAAATCCCTAATTCTACCCAAACCCTCAATTTCCACCATAAAAATCCTAGGTTTTAGGTTGAAATCTTATGAAATGTAATGGAATATTGAAAGAAAATAGGTTAGAATCACTTACCAATGAATTAGGGAAGAAGGGCTCTTGGAAAAATCGCCTATAGGGTTCTCTAGGTTTGAAAATTTGAAAGAATGAGAAAATTTCCGTCTAACTCAGCTTTTGACCAGGCGCAGATGTTGCAATTGCGACCTGGGGTTCGCAATTGCGAACCCCGCAAATGCGATAAACCCTTCGCAATTGCGAATGTCCCCCATCTCTTCTATCATCGCATTTGCGATAATTTGTTCGCAAATGCGAACTGTGGTCCTCCGCATTTGCGACCCTTTTGATCGCAAATGCGAACCCTGGTTGACCCACCCCTCTTTGCAAATGCGAAGATTTTCTTCACAATTGCGACCCAAGCAGGAAATTAGGTTCTTCGTAATTTTGAACATTGACCTTGCAATTGCGAGGTCAGAGACTTGCACTAGAACCGAAGCACACCAGCATTGTTTCTAAGTCCAAACTCGCTCCGTCGCCTATCCGAAACTCACCCGAGCCCTCGAGGCTCCGAACCAAACATGCACACAAGTCCAAAACTATCATACGAACTTGCTCGTGCAATCAAATCGCCAAATTACACCTAGAACTACGAATCGACACCAAATCAAATGAAATTTTCAAGAAAACTTATGAACTTCGATTTTAATAACCGGACGTCCGAATCACGTCAAACCAACTCTGTTTGTCACCAAATTTGGCAGACAAGTCATAAATACAGTATTAGACCTATACCAAGTTTCGGAACCAGAATACGGACTCGGTATCAATAAAGTCAAATACTGGTCAAACCTTTAGATTCATTAAGCCTTTAAACTTCAAAATTTTGACAAAAAGCGATATCTCGAGCTAGTCTTCCAAATTTGATTCTGAGCACACGCCCAGCTTCCAAATCACGATACGGACCCACCAGAACCATCAAAACCCAGATCCGGGTCCGTTTGCTTAAAATGTTGACTGAAGTCAACTCAAATGGATTTTTAAGGCAACATTTCATATTTTATCAATTTTTAATAAAAAGCCTTCTAGAAAAACACCCGGACTATGCACGTAAATCGAGGAAAGCTAAAATGAGATATTTAAGGTTTCAAAACACAGAATTAAGGTTTAAAACTCTAAATGACCTATCGGGTCATCACATTCTCCACCTCTAAAACAATCGTTCGTCCTCGAACGAACTTAGAAAAGTACCTGGACTAGTGAAAGGTGTGGATATCTACTCCGCATGTCCGACTCGGACTCCTAAGTAGCTGCCTCAACGGGCTAACCTCTCCACTACACTCGAACTGAAAGATAACTCTTAGATCTTAACTATTAAACCTATCGAGCTAGAATCGCCACCGGTTCCTCCTCATATGTCTCATTCCGATCAGCTAGCCTACTGTGCACCATCAGCTCCTATTAGTGCACCTTCGCTCTAGAGATTTTAGAGTGGTTACTCAGGTCGACAAAGTCAGCTTCAAGGTCAGCAGTCACAATAACCGAGGTCTTGTTATACCTGTGGTGACCCGAGGCACATTGCTAGATTTTGCCCTTGGGCACCGGGCAGCTCGCAGCAGCAGGGTTCTCATGCCATGGTTCTGGCACCGGTTGCTTCACTGCCTGCTCAGCCGGCTAAAGGCAGGGGTCAGGCAGCTAGAGGTGGAGGTCAGGCCACTCGAGGTGGAGGTTAGCTCGTCAGAGGTGGAGGCTAGCCAGTTAGAGGTCGTCCCAAGGATGTGGTTCAGAGTGGTGGGGCCCAGCCTCGATGTTATGCTTTCCCAGCCAGGCCTGAGGCTGAGTCATCTGACGCTGTTATCACAGGTATTGTTTCAGTTTTCCATAGGGATGCTTCAGTTCTATTTGATCCGGGCTCTAATTATTGCTACGTGTCATCATATTTTGCATCATATCTGGTTGTGCCTCGTGATTCTTTGAGTGCTCATGTGTGTGTCCACACCTGTGGGAGATTCTATTATTTTAAATCGTATTTATTGTTCGTGTGTAGTTACCATTGGGAGTCTCGAGACTAGCGTAGATCTTCTACTTCTCGATATGGTTGATTTTGATGTCATCTTGGCCGTGGATTGGCAGTCACCTTATCATGCTATATTGGATTGTCACGCCAAGACGGTGATCTTAGCCTTGCCGGGGTTGCCTCTATTGGAGTGGTGAGGGACTCTTTCTACCAACAAGGTTATCGCTTATGTGAAGGTTCGGCATATGGTCGAGAAGGGTGTCTAGCTTATTTGGCTTATGTCCGTGATTCTAGTGTGGAGGTTTCTTCCATGGATTCAGTGCCAGTTGTTCGTGAGTTTTCAGAGGTGTTTCTTGTAGATCTACCGAGGATGCCACCCGATAGAGATATTGACTTCTATATTGATTAGGCTCATGGCACTCAGCCCATTTATTCCGCCATACCGTATGGCCCCGCCGGAGTTGAAAGAATTGAAGGAGCAGTTGTAAGATATGATTGATAAGGGCTTCATAAGATGTAGTGTCTTGCCCTGGGGTGCGCCTGTGTTGTTTGTGAAGAAGAAGGATGGATCGAAGAGGATGTGTATAGATTATCGGCAGTTGAACAAAGTCACCATCAATAACAAGTATCCTTTGCTGAGGATTGATGACTTATTTGATCAGCTTCAGGGTGTCAAGGTGTTTTCGAAGATTAATTTGAGGTCTGGCTTCCATCAGTTGAAGATTAGGGCATCCGATGTCCCTAAGACAGCTTTTCGGACTTGGTAGGGGCATTATGATTTTCTAGTAATGTCATTTGAGTTGACAAATTCCCCAGCAGCATTTATGGATTTGATGAACCGGGTGTTCAAGCCCTATTTGGATTTTTTTCATGATTGTGTTTATTGACAATATCATGATCTACTCCCGCATTCAAGAGAAGCACGAGCAACATCTTCGGATTGTACTTCAGACTCAGAGGGGTAGCAGTTATATGCCAAGTTTTCAAAGTGCGAGTTTTGGTTGGACTCAGTTGCTTTCTTGGGGCACGTCGTATCGGCAGCGGGCATTTTGGTGGATCCTAAGAAGATTGAGGCAGTTCAAACTAGCCTAGATCCACTTCAGCTACGGAGATCCGGAGTTTCTTGGGTTTGGCGGGTTATTACCGTCGGTTTGCGGAGGGGTTCTCATCTATAGCAGCCCCATTGACCAGCGTGTCATGCGAGGTTTTTACGGATCATCGGAGTCTACAATATTTGTTAAAACAAAAGAATCTCACATTGAGGCAGAGGAGGTGGTTGAATCTATTGAAAGACTATGAGATCACCATCTTGTATCATCCCAGGAAGGCCAATTGTCACGACCCAGGCCGGAGGGCCGCGACGGGCACCCGGACCCTACTCGCCGAGTGCCGACGTACCTTTCATCAAACCTCTCTTATTGTCTATAAGGACCGACGAGGCTAGTATAAATAACAAACAATAATCATAATCAGCTCGAACTTTTCTATAATGACATGTACATACATATATAATATGGCCAACAAGGCTGCAATGCAAAAACTATACAACAAAATACGTTTGCCGACAAGGCAATCTCACTATGCATAAGTCAACCCCTTGTCTATAAGCCTCTACAGGAAGACAAGTAATGCAACCTGTGTCAAAACAGGGCCCCAACATACCCAAAATGCCTATGACAAAATGCATACCAAGACCACGGCAAGTCCGAAGGATGGATCTCGCCAATATCCGCTGAACTGGGCAGCCTACTGTGGTGGGGGAGCCTCGTCTATGTGTCTGTCCGGACCTGCAGCATGACATGCAGCGTCCACAGATAAAAGAACGTTAGTACGGATAAAGTACTGAGTATGTAAGACAGGAAATTATTAAATAAGAACAATAATATGCGTCGGGATAAGAAACGTACAACCTGTACCATCGGAGGGCGACTGACCATGAAATGCCTGATGTGCATATGCATATATATGTATCCTTTTTAAAATCATCATATATATATGTATATATGCCTCTGTGGGCCTCATCATCATCATATACATACGCCTCTGTGGGCCTCATCATCATCATACCCAACTGATCAGTGGTTGCACAATACGTGTCATACCCGGCTGACTATAGCGCGGCTCGGTAGAGTAAAATAGTGTCGACTATAGCGCGACTAAATAGACTAAAACATATACATATTTATGGTTGCACAATAGGTGCCATACCCGGCCGACTATAGCGCGGCTCGGTAGAGTAAAATAGATAATGCATGCTGGACTCATAGGAATCACACTTTCTAAACCTTTCAAAATGACGTAAGGTCGAAGAAACAACACACATCAATCCTCTCATAAGAGGGGAAACAATATAAGCACTCCTAGCTACTAAGAGTAGAGCATCTTTGGGGGCTCGTTCATTGCATTATGTATAATCAGAGTCGTGCAAAAGAAAGAAAGGGACGGTCTCACATACCTGATATATACTGCACCAATCTCAAGCCATGCAACTGTCACAACTCCTTACTCTACAATGAAAGAATGATTCTATTGTTACCTTTTAAGCGTTATAGCTATTACTAACAACAACCCTAAATTTATATGGTGTTTCTTTACACCCTTCTTTCCCCAAAACTCCACAAGAATTAGTAGTAAAACATGCAGCCCAACAGCAAGCCAAAACAAACCACACCCAGTCCACTACCAGTAAACTACTTGAACCCACCGCTTCTGGTCACCATCCCGTGAGTTCTTACATGCATAGAATGAATTTCCAAGGATTTCCAGGAGTAAGGATGTATGAAGGAGAGCAGTAACTTACCTCGCCTGTTGGATAACTCAGCCCTCTTCCTTGGTTCTTCAACCTCTAGGTTTTACTCCCAATTAGGGCTTGAAGGAGAGGGAAAATCGGTTAGGGCCTTTCCTTAGTTCTTCAATCTCTAGATTTCTTTCCCCAATTAGAACTTGAAAGAGAGGGAAATTGATTAGGGCTTGTGCGGGATTTTTTTTTGAGAAGGGTTGCAGGGGCTCTCTTTGGTTTTTAAGGTTTGAAATAAGGGTGAAGTAACTAGGTTTATACTCCTTTTAAAGGTCCTCTCCTGACCGACTTTGGAACTTATATTCTTGTCCTTTAATTTGGCAAATAAGTGATGCACGTGTCTAACGCCTACACGTCTGCGATCGCATTTACGTCGCATAACCAATGTGCGGTTCGCATTTTAGACGCAAAACGTAGCCCAGAAATCTGTCTCATTCTGCGATACAGGGTGTCTGATTTGCGGTCCGCATTGTAGAATGCGATCGCATATTAGATCGCATTTTTTACGTAGATTTCTGCCAGAAATCTATTTCAGCCTGCGATACATTAAGTACGATATGCGGTCCGCATTTTAGAAATGCGACCGCATTTATGACCGCATTCCTGGCACTGATCTTTGTCCAAAAATCTGCCTTGGTGTGCGTTTTCAGTGTTAGATATGCAGTCTGCATTTTAGAAATGCGACCGCATATGAGACCGCATATGTAAACTATCTTACGGCGTAATCTAACGTACACAATTATGGGTTGTAACACTCTCCCCCTCTTAAGAGCATTCGTCCTCGAATGTAAAGGTCTACGGGGATTTTACTCATTCGTCATAGATTATGCAAATTCATGGACATGTACATTATCCGCATATCACCATTTTGTATTAAGAAAGAGTATTCTCAATTTATTGCTTACCTCATAGAGATGTTCCTCCTTTTAATGCGTCCTGCGTTCCTCCGGCACCCTCATTATCTCCATTCTGGAACAAGTACGGGTATTTAGACTTCATCTCATCCTCTGCTTCCCATGTCATTTCTTCCGTATTCTTGTTCCTCCACAATACCTTAACGGAAGCTACATCCTTTGTTCTTAGCTTGCGGACTTGTCAGTCCAATATAGCCACTGGTACTTCTTCATATGATAGATCCTCTGTAACTTGTACATCTTTGATAGGGACGACTCGAGAAGGGTCTCCAATACATTTCCTCAACATAGATACATGGAATACCGGATGGACAAGTTCCAATTCGGACGGCAATTCTAACTCATAAGCCACACGTCCAATTCGTCGAAGAATTTTATACGGACCGATATACCTTGGACTTAGCTTACCTTTCTTCCTAAAACGCATGACCCTTCATTGGTGAGATCCTCAGGAACACCCAATCACCAACCTCAAACTCCAGATCACGACGTCGGACGTTGGAATAGGACTTTTGCCTGCTTTATGCCGTCTTCAATCGTTCCTGTATTACCTTCACCTTCTCAATGGCTTGGTGAATCAATTTCTGGCCCATAAAACTCTGTTTCACATACTTCGAACCATCCAACTGGTGATCTACATCTCCTCCTATATAGTGCCTCGTATGGGGCCATCTTAATACTGGAGTGGTAGCTATTATTGTAGGCAAATTCTATGAGTGGAAGATGGTCATCCCAATTTTCCTTAAAATCTAGAACAGATGCTCGTAGCATATCTTCTAGTGTCTGAATGGTACGTTCAGCCTGTCCGTCAGTCTGCGGATGAAATGCCGTGCTGGGATTCACTTGTGTGCCCAAACCCTTCTGAAAAGATCTCCCAAAATTTGCCACAAATTGAGCTCCTCGGTCTGATATAATGGACACCGGCACACCATGAAGTCTAACAATCTCCTTGTTATACATCTTCGCATAGTCTTCAGCTGTGTAAGTTGTCTTAACTGGCATGAAATTGGCACATTTTGTAAGCCGATCCACTATCACCCAGATGGAGTCGAACTTATGATAAGAGCGAGGTAATCCAATAATAAAGTCCATATTAATCACCTCCCATTTCCAGGTTGGAATCTCTATATTCTGAAGCAATCCACCGGGTTTCTGATGTTCTATCTTTACTTGTTGACAATTGGGACACTGGGTTACAAATTCTGCAAGACTATTTCATGTTATCCCACCAATACTGCTCTTTGACATCGTGATACATCTTTGTCGAGCCGGGATGGATGGAATATCGGGACTGATGGATTTCCTTCATAATCTTCTCTCGCAACCCTGCCACATTAGGCACACATAATCGGCCTTGGTATCTTAGGGTCCCATCCCCTCCGATCTCAAAAGCTGAAATTTTACCCTGCTGAATGCCCTCTCTCAATCATACTAAGGTGGAACCTTCATATTGTCGTGATTTTACCTCGGCTACGAGAGATGATTCTGATGTATTATGCACAGTAACACCTCCATCCTCAGAGTCTAATAATCTGATTCTCATATTGACCAGTTGATGAAGCTCTTTAGTTAAACCCCATTTACCTGCTTCAGTGTGTACTAAGCTTCCCATTGACTTACGGCTGAGAGCGTCTGCCACAACATTGGCTTTACCGGGATGATACAATATCTCGACGTCGTAGTCTTTTAGTAATTCGAGCCACCGTCGCTGTCTCAAATTCAACTCCTTCTGACTGAAGATGTATTGCAAACTCTTGTGATCTGTGTAGATGTCAACATGGACAGCGTACAAGTAGTGCCGACATATCTTCAAAGCATATATTACTGCAGCCAATTCCAAATCATGGGTTGGATAATTCTTTTCATGCTTCTTCAATTGTCTTGACGCATAAGCAATCATCTTCCCACGTTGCATCAGTACGCACCCCAAACCTACACCTGAAGCATCACAATATACCACATACCCTTCTGTTCCCTCTGGGAGAGTAAGCACAGGCGCGGAGGTCAACCGTTTCTTTAGCTCTTGGAAACTACGTTCACAAACGTCGGACCATTGGAACTTGGTAGCTTTCTGTGTTAACTTAGTCAATGGTGCCGATATAGAGGAAAACCCTTCCACAAACCTCCTATAATATCCTGCTAGCCCTAGAAAGCTGCGGACTTCTGACGGTGTTGTGGGTCTTGGCCAACTCTTCACTGCATCGATTTTCCGAGTGTCGACACTAATACCCTCGTCAGATATCACATGGCCTAGGAATGCTACTGAGTTCAGCCAGAATTCACATTTAGAGAACGTCGCATATAACTTGCAATCCCGAAGGGTCTGTAATACTATCTGCAAGTGGCCCGTATGTTCTGTCTCTGAACGGGAATACACTAGAATGTCATCAATGAATACAATGACGAACACCCTTAACGTAGGTCAATCTTGGAAAATATTTGGCACCCTGGAGTTGGTCAAACAGGTCGTCAATCCTTGGAAGTGGATATTTATTCTTTATAGTAACCTTATTCAACTGTCGATAATCGATACACATCATCAACGACCCGTCTTTCTTCCGCACAAACAAGACTGGCACACCCCAAGGTGAAGTGCTAGGCCTAATGAAGCCCTTATCCAGCAAGTCCTTCAACTGCACTTTCAACTCTCGCAACTCTGCCGGGGCCATTCTGTATGGAGGGATAGAAATCGGGTGAGTGTCGGGCAACACATCCATGCTAAACTCAATCTCCCTTTCAGGAGGAAGACCTGGGAGTTCACCTGGAAAAACATCTGGAAATTCATTGACCACGAGAATTGATCGTAGAGTAGGCGGTTTCACCTCTGCATCCATAACGCGAACGAGATGATAAATGTACCCCTTTGAGATCATCTTCCTTGCCTTAAGATAGGAAATAAACCTACCTTTCGACGAAACAATATTCCCCTTCCATTCAATGATGGGTTCATTAGGAAATTGAAATCTTACTATCTTCGTACGATAATCAACATTTGCATAGCATGAGGCCAACCAGTCCATTCCCATTATCACGTCGAAATCAACCATTGCTAACTCAAATAAATCCGTCGAGGTTTGACGACTACAAATCGTCACGGTGCAACCTCTATATACCCTCCTAACAACCACAGAATCTCCTATTGGAGTAGATACCGCAAATGGTTTACTTATTAATTCAGGTTCGACGCCGAACTTATCAGCCACAAGGGGTGTAACATATTATAATGTAGATCCCGGATCAATCAACGCATATACATCATAAGAAAATACAGACAGTATACCTGTAACAACATCCAGAGACGACTCGAGATCCTGCCGCCTGTTAGAGCATAAATTCGATTTTGAGTACCACTCGAACTCGGCACTGCACCTCTACCCCTACCACGACCTGTCGACTGCTGGAAACCCAGTGCTGGAGGTCGAACTGATGAGGAAGAACCAGACGCAAATCCAGTCGGCTGAACCATACGATCACCTCCTCTATTAGGACAATCCCGCTTTATATGGCCAGGCTGTCCACAAGAATAGCATACATCAGAACCTCAACGACATAGTCCAAAATGAGCCTTGCCGCACTGATCACAACATGGTGTTAGGGGTCTCATCTGATTAGTATCCCTGTGATGTTGCGAGCCTGATGCCCATGAACTCTGACTTGGACCCAAATAAGTAAATCGATCATATCGAGGTCTCTGAAACTGTGGAGGGGCACTAGCTACCGGTGGCGCCGAACTCCTCGAAGACTGGGGCCTGTCACTACTTCTGAAGTCACTAGAGTACCCTGCAAATCTCGTCCTCTTATGCTGGCCCCTATCCTGCTCCCTATCTGCCCTCTGCTGGCGCTTATGATCCTCTAGTGTCTGGGCATAAGCCTGAATACAGGAAATATCCATGCCCTCAATCAAGGAAGCTGTCGTGCACTCATTTATCAGATGTGGCCCCACTCCGTTCACGAACAAATGAACCCTATCACTCATATCGGCCACCATATGGGGAGCATACCTTGCTAAAGAATCAAACTGCATACTGTACTCTCGCACACTCATGTTACCTTGTCTAAGGTTCAGGAATTTATCAGCTCTAGCTCGTCGTACCTCAACTGGCAGGTAATGACGAAGAAACGCCTCAGAAAATTCCTTCCACACAGGTGGGGAAGCATTCGGACCCCTGGATCTTTCCCAACTATCATACCAGAAAGCTGCTAAATCCCGTAACCGATAAGAAGCCAACTCTACTGCCTCTGTATCACTAGCATGCATAACCCACATTGTGCGATGTATCTGATAAATAAAAGTCTGCGGGTCCTCCTTGGGGTCTGACCCGGTAAACACTGGAGGATCTAGATTAATAAAATCCCGAACTCTAGCACTAACCGGTCTATTAGCAGCACCGATATTCTGCCTCTGAGTCTGAGAAGCTACCAAGCTAGTCAACAACTGTACCGCAGGCCGCAAGTCTTGGTCTGTAGTACCAGATAGAGGAACTAGAGGTGCTGAGTGGCTTCTAATGTCCTCTGGGGAGGGCGGAGTAGATGCGGTCCGAGATGGCATCTCACTCTAAGGCTCACTTTGGCCTTCTCTAGCTTGGGGCACCTGACTGGTACCCTCTCTCGCATCTGTACCAAGCCATCTACTAGTTGTTTGCTTCCTAGTCGAAGGCATCGCTGAAGGAAAACAAGGCGAATGTTAGAGACGAACACTTACGACTCAACTCTACGCACGATTTAGATTTAGGAGGAAGGTAACAATCCCTAAATGTCAGGCAGCCTCCTGATTATAAATGTGGCGCGCTACACATCCATAATCAAGACTCTACTAGACACGGCTCATAGACAATCCCTAGGACAACCTGGCTCTGATACCAAGTTTGTCACGACCCAGGCCGAAGGGCCGCGACGGGTACCCGGATCCTACTCGCCGAGTGCCGACGTACCTTTCATCAAACCTCTCTTATTGTCTATAAGGACCGACGAGGCTAGTATAAATAACAAACAATAATCATAATCAGCTCGAACTTTCCGATAATGACATGTACATACATATATAATATGGCCAACAAGGCTGCAATGCAAAAACTATACAACAAAATACGTTTGCGACAAGGCAATCTCACTATACATAAGTCAACCCCTTATCTATGAGCCTCTACAAGAAGACAAGTAATACAACCTGGGTTGGAACACGGCCCCGACATACCCAAAATGCCTATGACAAAATGCATACCAAGACCACGGCAAGTCCGAAGGATGGATCTCGCCAATATCAGCTAAACTGGGCAGCCTACTGTGGTGGGGGAGTCTCGTCTTTGTGTCTGTCCGGACCTGCAGCACGACATGCAGCGTCCACAGATAAAAGGACGTCAGTATGGATAAAGTATTGAGTATGTAAGACATGAAAAAAATTATATAGGAACAGTAATATGCGTCGGGATAAGAAACGTACAACCTGTACCATCAGAGGGCGACTGACCATGAAATGCCTGATGTGCATATGCATATACATGTATCCTTTTTAAAATCATCATATATATGTATATATGCCTCTTTGGGCCTCATCATCATCATATACATACGCCTCTATGGGCCTCATCATCATCATAACCAACTGATTAGTGGTTGCACAATAGGTGCCGTACCCGGCCGACTATAGCGCGTCTCGGTAGAGTAAAATAGCTGTCGACTATAGCGCGACTAAATAGAGTAAAACATATACATATTTATGGTTGCATAATAGGTGCCATACCTGGCCGACTATAGCGCGGCTCGGTAGAGTAAAATAGATAATGCATGCTGGACTCATAGGAATCACACTTTCTGAACCTTTCAAAATGATGTAAGGTCGAAGAAACAACACACATCAATCCTCTCATAAGAGGGGAAACAATATAAGCACTCCTAGCTACTAAGAGTAGAGCATCTTTGGGGGCTCGTTCATTGCATTATGTATAATCAGAGTCGTGCAAAAGAAAGAAAGGGACGGTCTTACATACTTGGTATATACTGCACCAATCTCAAGCCATGCAACTGTCACAACTCCTTAGTCTACAACGAAAGAATGATTCTACTGTTACCTTTTAAGCGTTATAGCTATTATTAACCACAACCCTAAATTTATATGGTGTTTCTCCACCCTTCTTCCCCCAAAACTCCACAAAAATTAGTAGTAAAACATGCAGCCCAACAGCAAGCCAAAACAAACCACACCCAGTCCACTACCAGTAAATAACTTGAACCCACGACTTCCGATCACCATCCCGTGAGTTCTTACATGCATAGAACGAATTTCCAAGAATTTCCAAGAGTAAGGATGTATGAAGGAGAGCAGTAACTTACCTCGCCTGTTGGATAACTCAGCCCTCTTCCTTGGTTCTTCAACCTCTAGGTTTTACTCCCAATTAGGGCTTGAAGGAGAGGGAAAATCGGTTAGGGCCTTTCTTTAGTTCTTCAATCTCTAGATTTCTTTCCCCAATTAGAACTTGAAAGATAAGGAAATTGATTAGGGCTTGTGTGGGATTTTTTTTGAGAAGGGTTGCAGGGGTTGTCTTTGGTTTTTAAGGTTTGAAATAAGGGTGAAGTAACTGGGTTTATACTCCTTTTAAAGGTCCTCTCCTGACTGACTTTGGAACTTATATTCTTGTCCTTTAATTTGGCAAATCAGTGATGCACGTGTCTGACGCCTACACGTCTGCGATCGCATTTACGTCGCATAACCAACGTGCGGTTCGCATTTTAGACGCAAAACGTAGCCCAGAAATCTGTCTCATTCTGTGATACTGGGTGTCTGATTTGCGGTCCGCATTGTAGAAATGTGATCGCATATTAGATCGCATTTTTTACGTAGATTTCTGCCCAGAAATCTGTTTCAGCCTGCGATACATTAAGTACGATATGCGGTCCGCATTTTCGAAATGTGACCGCATTTCTAGCACTGATCTTTGTCCAGAAATCTGCCTTGGTCTGCATTTTTAGTGTTAGATATGCGATCCGCATTTTAGAAATGCGACCGCATATGAGACCGCATATTTGACGTTGGTCTTGGCCCAAGATACTGTCTTGGTCCGCGATCTCAACATGAGAAAATGTGGCTCGCTTGTGGGTTTTGTGGTAGCATACCGAGCTTCGCGACGCCTTTTGCTCTTTTCTTGACTTTTTGAACTCTTTTCCGGTTCTTAGGCCCTTATATTTAAACTATCTTACGGCGTAATCTAACGTACGCAATTATGGGTTGTAACACCAATGTGGTGGCTGATGCCTTGAGTAGAAAGGTAGCAAGTATGGGCAGCCTTGCGTACATTCCAATCGGTGAGATACGGCTTGCATCAGATGTTCAGGCCTTGGCTAATCAGTTCGTGAGGCTGGATGTTTCAGAGCCCAGTCGTGTTCTAGCTTGTACAGTCACTCAGTCTTCTTTGTTTGAGCGCATCAGGGAGCGGCAGTATAATGACCCTCATTTGCGTATCCTTAGGGACACAGTGCGGCACAATGGTGCCAAGCAGGTTACTGTTGGAGATGATGGAGTTTTGAGGATGCATGGTCGTATTTGTGTGCCCAGTGTAGATGGACTTCGTGAGTCGATTCTTAAGGGCCCACAATTCCCGGTATTCTATTCATTTGGGTGCTGCCAAGATGTATCATGACTTGCGGCAGCATTACTGGTGGAGAAGGATGAAGAAGGGCATAGTTGCATATGTAGCTCGGTGTCTAAATTGTCAGCAAGTAAAGTATGAGCATTAGAGACCTGGTGGTTTGCTTCAGAAGTTAGAGATTCATGAGTGGAAGTCGGAGCGTATCACTATGGATTTTGTTGTTGGACTCCCACGGACTCAGAGGAAGTTCGATGCGGTATGAGTTATTGTGGACAGGCTGACCAAGTCAGTGCATTTCATTCCTGTGGCAGTTAACTATTATTCAAAGCGGTTAGCTGAGATCTATATCTGTGAAATTGTCTGTCTTCACGGTGTGCCCGTGTCTATCATTTCTGATCGAGGTACGCAGTTCACCTCGCACTTCTAGAGAGCAGTACAGCATGAGTTGGGCATGCAGGTTGAGTTGAGCATAGCATTTCATCCTCAGACGGACAGACAGTGCGAGCGCACTATTCAGATATTGGAGGATATGCTCCGCGCTTGTGTTATAGATTTCGGGGGTTTGTGGGATCAATTCTTGCCACTTGCGGAGTTTGCCTACAATAACAGCTACCGGTCAAGCATTCAGATGGCCCCCTATGAGGCATTATACGGGAGGCGGTGTCGTTCTCCAGTTGGATGGTTCGAGCTGGGGGAGGTTCGGGTGTTGGGTACAGATTTGGTACAGGATGCCTTGGATAAGGTCAAGATTATTCAGGATTGACTTCGCATAGCTCAATCTAGGCTGAAGAGTCATGCCGACCATAGAGATCGTGATGTTGCATTCATGGATGGAGAGAGGGTGATGGCGCCTAACATTTCACTTCCTAGGCAAGCTATTATAGAATCTTTAAACCAATTTTAATCAAGTCAAATAAGTAAAACCAATAAAACCGAAATGAAACTAAAACGGGGTACGAAATGACATAAAAACCAATAATATCTAACTATGACCCAGATCTGGAGTCACAAGTTCACAAGCTTCTAGAGTCTCTACAGATGGGGTTTGAAATAATTACAACTGTCTTGAATAAAAAGAACAGCAAATACGGGAAATGGAAGGGGACTTCAAGGACTGCGGATGCCAGTAGATCCACCTCAAGTCTCCGAAAGCCAATCTGAGCTGATACGTCTCACGGACAGTTGGGACCAGTACCAAAATCTGCACAAGAAGTGCAGAGTGTAGTATGAGTACAACCGACACCAATGTACTCCGTAAGTGTCGAGCCTAACCTCGACGAAGTAGTGACGAGGCTATGACTAAACACCCATGTAAATAAACCTGTACATACGGAAATATGCATACAACATAATACTAAATAAAGAATTAACAAGTTCTATTGGGAGGGGACATGCGAAAGGGGTACAAGATACGCTAACTACAACAGGGAATGATAATAAGAATAGTCAATAAACCTTCAACCAATAAAATGAACAAACATAATGAATAAAATTGCACGGCACCACCCTTCGTGCTTTTACTCTCAGCCTCACCATGAAACACTAATAATGGCACGGCATCAACCTTCCTGCTTTTACTCTCAATCTCACCATAAAATGATAAATACGGCACGACATCACCCTTCGTGCCTTCACTCTCAATTTCATCATGAAACAATCGATACGGCACGGCATCACCCTTCGTGCATTAACTCTCAAATATGGCACGACGTCAACCTTCGTGCTTTAACACTCAAGTATGGCACGACATCACCTTTTGTGCTTTAACACTCTCCCTTACCATGTAACCACGAACATATAACAATAGGGAGATGGAATAATCAATATCAAGTCTTACGTCAACAATGGTTCCACAATGCCAATCTCAACTTCAGTAACAATACTCAATTATCACAGATAGCTCGTAATTACGGAAAAAATGATTAATTTATCGATTAACTAGTCTAAGTATGGATATCATGATCAAAGAAAGAGATAAATTACAAGAAACAGGACTCGCCCGCATGCTTTGACCCAACAATAACGCATAAGTACTCGTCAACTCACATATACGTAATACCCAACACTTAGACATGTAGCAATTAGACAAACAAGTCCTAATCCCTCAAGTCAAGATTAACCACGACACTTACCTCGCTCCAACGATCAACTCAAAGCTCAACCACGGCTTTGCCTTTCACAAGCCTTTGAACCAACCAAATCTAGAAAATATCAACGAATGATTCAATATAAGCCTTAGGAACTACCCACGAATGAAAAAGGTTCAATTTAGTTCATTATTGAAAAAGTCAACAAAAGTCAACTCCCGGTCTCGCTTGGTCCAAACTCGAAATTTGAACCAAAACCCGATTAAACATTCACCCCCGAGCCCGGGTATGAAATTTGATTCGAAATCAGACCTCAATTTAAGGTCTAAACTCCAATTTTACAAAAATCCCTAATTCTACCCAAACCCTCAATTTCCACCATGAAAATCCTAGGTTTTAAGTTGAAATCTTATGAAATGTAATGGAAGATTGAAAGGAAATAGGTTAGAATTACTTACCAATGAATTGGAGACGAAAGGCTCTTGGGAAAATTGCCTCCAGGGTCTCTAGGTTTGAAAATTTGAAAGAATGAGAAAATTCCGTCTAACTAAGCTTTTGACCAGGGGCAGATGTCGCAATTGCGAATCCCGCAAATGCGAGAAACCTTTCGCAATTGCTAAGGTCCCCCATCTCTGCTATCATCGCAATTTGGATGATTTGTTCACAAATACGAACTGTGGTCCTCCGCATTTGCGACTCCTTTGATCGCAAATGCGAACCCTGGTTGACCCACCCCTCTTCGCAAATGCGAAGATTTTCTTCGAAATTGCGACCCAAGCAGAAATTTGGTTCTTTGCAATTGCAAACACTGACCTTGCAATTGCGAGGTCAGAGACCTGCACCAAAATCGAAGCACACCAGCATTGTTTCTAAGTCCAAACTCACTTTGTGGCTTATCTGAAACTCACCCGAGCCCTCGGGGCTTCGAACCAAACATGCACACAAGTCCAAAAACATCATACGAACTTGCTCGCGCAATCAAATCGCTAAAATAACACCTAGAACTACGAATCGACACCAAATCAAATAAAATTTTGAAGAAAACTTATGAACTTCTATTTTAACAACCGGACGTCCGAATCACGTCAAACCAACTCTGTTTCTCACCAAATTTGGCAGACAAGTCATAGATACAGTAATGGACTTATACTGAGTTGCTGAACCAAAATACGGACATGGTATCAATAAAGTTAAAAATTGGTCAAACCATTAGATTCATTAAGCCTTTAAACTTCAAAATTTCGACAAAAAGCAATAACTCGAGCTAGGGACCTCCGAATTCAATTTCGGGCATACGCCCAGGTCCCAATTTATGATGCGGATCCACCAGGACAATTAAAACACGGATCTGAGTCTGTTTGCTTAAAATACTGACCGAAGTCAACTCAAATAGATTTTTATGGAAAAATTTCATATTTTATCAATTTTTAACTGAAAAGCCCTCCAGAAAAACACCTGGACAATGCACGCAAATTGAAAAAGGATAAAATGAGATGTTTGAGGTTTTGAAACACAGAATAAAGGTTTAAAACTCTAGATGACCTATCGGGTCATCACAAGAAGGTTCAAGATGTGGCTTACATGGCAGGTGAGAAGGTTCTTCTCAGAGTGTCGCCTATGCAGGGTGTGATCCCTTAGGTTTATTGTCTCATTTTAGATCTTGGAAAGAGTTGGGGAGGTTGCTTATAGGCTTGCATTGTAGCTTAGCAGGGGTACGTTTAGTATTTCATGTCTCTATGCTTCGGAAGTACCATAAGGATAAGTCACATGTCTTAGACTTCAGCACAGTGTAGCTTGATGAGAATTTGACCTATGAGGAAGAGTCGTTGGCTATTCTAGACTAGCAGGTTCGTAAGTTAAGATCTAAGAGTATTTCTTCTGTGAAAGTGCAATGGAGATATCAGCCGATCGAGGAGGCTACGTGGGAGTCCGAGTCCGATATGCGGAGTAGATATCCCCACTTTTTTACTAGTCCAGGTACATTTCTATGTTCGTTCGTGGATGAACGTTTCTTTTAAAAGTGGAGAATGTGACGATTCGATAGGTCATTTTGAGTACTAACCTTAATTTCCGTGTTTCAAGACCTCTCATAGCTTTATTTGATGTTTATTGGTTTGCATGCGTGATCCGTGTCATTTTTTGAGAAGCTTTTACGTAAAATTTTGAAGAAAAAGTGATTTTTGACTTAAAATGAAGATTGAATTGACCACGGTCAATATTTTTGGTAAACGACCTCAGATCGATCCTTTGACTATTTTGGTAGGTTCGTATGATTTTTTTGACTTGTACGCATATTTGGTTAGGGTCTCGAGTGACCCAAGTGCGTTTCGGCGCATTATCCGAAAGATTGTAAAAATGAATTTTAAGTTGAAATCGAGTTTTGATGATCGATTCTTGATATTTGATGTTATTTTGATGGTTTCAGGTAGCGAGCGAGTTTGTATGATGTTATTACACTTATGTGCATGTTCAGTTTGGAGCCTGAGAGGCTCGGGTGAGTTTTGAATGCATTGCAGATTGATTTGCAATTGCTTGTGCTCAGTTGTTACTGGTATCAAGTCGTAAATCTCGCATTTGCGAGAACTTGATCGCAATTGCGAGCCTCGCATTTGTGATGTCAGGCTCACAATTGCTAAGTAGGCACCGGGGGCTGGGGTTCGCATTTGCGAACAACCTTTCACTTTTGCGATCTAGTCTGGGACTGCTTTTTGTGGTCCTTGTGTCGCATTTGTGATATTGTGCTAGGTAGAGCAGCATTGCATTTGCAAAGTTTGGTTCGCATTTGCGAGGGGGGTCTCCTTCGCAAATGCAAAGATTTTGTTGCATTTGCGACTTATCCATGTTTGTCGCGCTGGTCACATTTGCAATCAGTGCTTCACAATTGCGAACAAGAGTTCGCAATTGCGACGTCTGCAGTTGGGTAAAGGATGGGAAAGTCGGGGTTTAGCTCATTTTACACTATTTTTCAATCCCAAACACTCTATAGGTGATTTTTGAAGAGGATTTTCTTACCAAATTTATTGGTAAGAAACTTTAACTAGTTTTTAATCAATTTCAGTTATTTTTCCATAAATTTCATCATCAAATCCATGAATTTCAAGGTAGAAATTAGGGATTTTGGGTAGAATTTAGGAATTTTTAAATTTGAGATTTAGACCTCAAATTGGGGTCGGATTTTGGAACAAATTACATATCTGGGCTCGGGGGTGAATAAATAATCGTGAGTTGGTCCGAATCATGGAATTTGATCAAGTGGGCCCGGAGTTGACTTTTGTTGAATTTTTCAATAATTATCTAAGTTTAAACTTTTTCATTCATGAATAGTTTCTAAAGCTTATTTTGGATTATTTGATTGATGATTGGCTAGATTTGGTTGGTTTGGAGGCTTGTTTAAAAGGCAAAGCCATGTTTGATTTTTAATTTGGTTGCAGAAAGAGGCAAGTATCACGGTTAACTTTGACTTGAGGGAATTAGGACTTGATTGGTCTATTTGCTACTTGATTTTATGTGTGGGGATGTCGTATGAGCAAGGTAACGAGTGTACATAAATTGTCTGCTATTTTGGTTCATTTTAGCTATGGCCGGCTTGCCTAGGAAATGTATTAGGCGCCATCATGACTGGTTGAGATTTTGGGTCGTAACAACTTGGTATCAGAGCCCTAGGTTCATAAGTTCTACAGATCATGAGCCAGTTTAGTAGAGTCTTGCAGATTAGTACGAGATGTCTGTACTTATCTTTGAGAGGCTATCGAACTGTTAGGAAAAACTTAATTTTCTTGCATTCTTGTCATGTCGATTTGTTATTTCGAAAGTTTGAACCTTAACTCTTCTATTCTCTCACAGATAGTGAGGGCACATGCGACTGGATCAGGCAGACAGGCACCAGTATCACCAGTTAAGGCCGCGAGAGGCCGGGGCCGTGGTAGAGGCCAAGGTGGGGCTTTCACTATAGACAGAGCAACACATGTGGAGCCACCAATCCCTTCACCTGAGGAGTAGGTTCTAGATAATGTTGAGCTGGTGGGACCACCTCAGGCGCTGGTAGTGCCTATTGTTCCTGGCCTTCAAGACGCCTTGGCCCAAATTTTGATTATGCGCATGAGCCTGGCTCGGGAAGTTTTGATTCCAGTTGCACCAGCTACCTCACAGGCTGGGGGAGGTGCCCAGACTCCTATCGTCCATACTCCACAGTAGCTAGCTCAGGTTCATCAAACACCTAGGGTGTTACTAGTTCAGCTGGTTATTGTTGCTCGGGCAAGGTTGGTCCACCTATGACTGATGCGGAGTAGAAGAGGTTGGAGCAGTTTGGGAGGCTTAAACCGCTAGAGTACAGCAGAAGGGAGTTAGAGGATGCTCAGGATTTCTAGACCAGTGCAGCGGATTCTTCACACAGCGAGTAGTTTAGCCACTAGTGGGGTTGCATTTACTACTTCTCAGCCGGCATGGGTAGCTTACAGATGGTGGTAGACTTATGAGTTAGGCAGGCCAGCTAGCAGCACCACTTACATGGCATGTGTTCTCAATCCTCTTCTTAGAGAAGTTTGTCCTGAAAACTCACAGAGAAGAGTTGCGTAGGGAGTTTGAGCAGCTACGCTAGGAGGGTATGACTGTGACCCAATACGAGATGAGATTTGCAGATTTTGGACGTCATGTTATATGGTTGGTTCCCACCGAGAGGGAGAGGATCATGAGGTTCATTTATGGCCTCAACTATGGAATACGTTATAGTATGGCTCGAGAGGTTGCAATGGATGCTAGGTTCGACCAAGTGGTCGAGATTGCTAGACATTTAGAGCAGGCTCTAGGCTGGAGCGTGAAGAGAGAGAGGCCAAGAGGCCTCGTGGTGGTTTCAGCAGCACTTCATCTGGAGGCCAGTCATATTACAGCGGAGGTTGTTCTTCTAGACCCGTTCAGACAGCTCGCCGTATTCCTCATGGTTCCTTAGTTAGCCACAGTTCCTATAATGCACGCGCAGCTCTGTCAACATTCAGTGCGCTACCGGCACAGAGTTCTTACCATGCTCCATTTGCACAGGGCCCCAAAGGTAGTTATTCAGATTATCAGGGTCAGCAGCTTTGTAAGAGGAGAGGTTGTTTGAGTGTGAGGATTTGAGTCATCTTAAGAGAGATTTCCCCAGACTGTTGAGTAGGGTTCCACAATAGAGCTCTCAACCTATGATTTCAGCACCAGTAGCTACACAACCAGCTAGGGGTGGGGCACAGTCAGCACAAGGTTTACCTAGAGAGGGAGGTCGTTCAAGTAGTGGTCAGGCCCGTTTCTATGCATTTCTTGCCAGGCTAGAGGCAGTTTCTTCCGACCCCATAATAACAGGTATTGTTTCAGTATGCCACAGAGATTCTTTAGTGTTATTTGACCCTGGTTTCACTTATTCATATGTCTTATCATACTTTGCTCGTTATTTAGATATGCCCCGTAATTCTTTGTTTATGTTAGTTCATGTATTTATGCCGGTGGCTGATTCTATTATTGTGGACCATGTGTATCAGTCGTGTGTGGTGACTATTGAGGGTTATGAGATGAGAATTGATCTTTTACTGCGTAGCATGGTTGATTTGGTTGATCTTTTATTGGATTGGTTGCCGCCATATCACGCTATCCTTAATTATCACGCTAAGACTATGATATTGGCAACACTGCGGGTGCTGAGGTTGGAGTGGAGAGGCTTCCTAGATCATGTTCCTAGAATAGTGATTTCATATTTGAAGGCTCAATGGATGGTTGAGAAGGAATGTTTGGCGCACTTGGCCTTTTATGAGGGATGTTAATGTTGATACTCCTATCGTTGAGTCAGTTATGGTAGTGAGGGACTTCCCAATGTGCTTCTAGCAGACTTGTCGGGCATGCCACCGGACAGGGACATTGATTTTGGTATTGATCTGCAGCCAGGCACTCAGCTCATCTCTGTTTCACCATATTGCATGGCACCTATAGAGTTGAAGGAGTTGAAGGAATAGATACATGAGCTACTTGATAAGGGCTTCATCAGGCCTAGTATGTCTCCTTGGGGTGCACCGGTTCTATTAGTGAAGAAGAAGGATGGTACTATGAGGATATATTTTGACTACAGGCAGCTAAACAAGGTTACTGTTAAGAACAAGTACCCATGATCGCATTGTAGATGATTTGTTTGATCAGCTTCAGGGTTTTCAGGTGTTCTCGAAGTTTGATTTGAGATCAGGATATCATTAGTTGAAGATTCGGGATTCATATATTCTGAAGATGGCTTTCAGGACCCGTTATGATCACTATGAGTTTCTGGTGATGTCTGTTGGGCTGACCAATGCCTCATCAGCCTTTATGCACTTGATGAACAATATGTTTCATTCGTATCTTGATTTTTTCGTCCTTATATTTATTGATGATATATTGGTGTATTCTCGCAGCCAGGAGGATCATGAGCAGCACTTGAGGATCGTGCTCCAAACTTTGAGGGAGAAGAAGTTATATACTAAGTGTGAGTTTTAGTTAGATTCAGTGGCGTTTTTAGGACACGTGGTCTCCAGTGAGGGGATTAAGGTAGATCTGAAGAAGATTGAGGCAGTCTAAAGTTAACCCAGACCATCTTCTGCTATTCAAATTCGGAGTTTTCTTGGTTTGGCGGGTTATTATCGTCGTTTTATGGAGGGTTTCTCGTCTATTGCTGCACCTTTGACTAGATTAACCCGGAAGCGTGCCTTATTCGGTAGTATGAGGAGTGTGAGGAGAGCTTTCAGAAGCTCAAGACTAATTTGACTACATCTCTATTTCTGGTTTTACCTTTAGGATCAGGTTCTTATACCGTTTATTATGATGCTTCATGGAATGGCATTGTATGTGTATTGATGCAAGATAGTAGAGTTATTGTTTATGCTTCGCGTTAATTGAAGTCCCATGAGAAGAACTACCATTTACATGATTTGGAGTTTGCAGCCATTGTTCATGCATAGAAGATTTAGAGGCACTATCTCTACAGTGTGACATCTGAGGTATTCACGGATCATAGGAGTCTCTAGCACTTATTCAAGCAAAAAGTTTTGAACTTGAGGCAACGAAGTGGTTAGAGCTGCTTAAGGACTATGATATTACCATTCTTTATCACTTGGGTAAGGCCAATGCGGTGGCCGATGCTTTGAGTAGGAAGGCTGAGAGCATGAGGAGTCTTGCTTACATTAGAGACCATTAGCATTGGATGTTCAAGCGCTGCCAATCGACTTGTGTGGTTGGATATTTCGAAGCCTAGTTGAGGTATTTCCTGTGTGATTCCACAGTTTTCTTTGTTTGAGTGCATCAAGGCGCGTAAATATGACGACCCCAATTTGCTTGTCTTGAAGGACACGGTGATGCTAAAGAGGTTACTATTGGAGATCATGGGGTATAGAGGATGCAGGGCCAGATCTGTGTTCCAAGTGTGGATGGGTTGCATTAGTTGATTCTTGAGGAGGCCCATAGTTCGCAGTATTCAATCCATCCAGGCGCCATAAAGATGTATCAGAATTTGAGGCAGCACTATTGGTAGCGGAGGATGAAGAAAGATATTATGCAGTATGTGGCTCGGTGTTTGAAAAATCAGCAGGTGAAGTACGAGCATCAACGACCTAGTGGTTTGCTTTAGAGACTTGATATTACAAAGTGGAAGTGAGAGCGTATCACCATGGATTTTGTAGTTGGAATCCCATAGAACTTGAGGAAATTCGATACAGTGTGGGTCATTATGGACAAGCTGACCAAGTCTGCACGCTTCATTCCAGTTGTGACTACCTACTCTTCTGAGCGGCTGGCTCAGATTTACATTCGTGAGATTGTTCGTCTTCATGGTGTTCCCATATCTATTATCTCGGATCGAGGCACTCAGTTCACATTGCAGTTTTGGAGAATGGTGCAACGAGAGTTGGGCACATGGGTAGAGTTGAGTACAGAATTTCATCCCCAGACGGACGGGTAGTCCGAGTGCACTATTTAAATCTTGGAGGATATGTTACGTGCATGTGTTATTGACTTTGGAGGTTCATGGGATCAATTGCTTCCGTTAGCAAAGTTCGCCTATAACAACAGTTATTAGTCGAGCATCCAGATGGATCCTTATGAGGCCTTATATGAGAGGAGATATCGTTCTCCAGTTGGTTGGTTTGAGCCTAGGGAGGCTAGGTTGTTGGGCACCGATTTGGTCCATGATGCTTTGGAGAAGGTAAATTTTATCCAGGAGCGGCTTTGTACAGAACAGTCCAGGCAGAAGAGTTATGTTGATAGGAAGGTTCGTGATGTTGCATATATGGTGGGGGAGAAGGCTCTGCTCAGAGTGTCGCCCATGAAGGGTGTGATGTAGTTCGGGAAGAAGGATAGTTGAGCCCTCGGTATATTGGTCCCTTTGAGGTGCTTGAGAGAGTTGGAGAGGTGGCTTATAGACTTGCATTACCACCTAGTCTATCAGGAGTTCACCCAGTGTTTTAGGTTTTGATGCTCCAAAAGTATGATGGTGATCCGCCATATATTTTGGACTTCAACACAGTGCAGTTAGATGGGGATTTGACTATGATGCAGAGCCGTTGGCCATTCTGGATCAGCAGGTTCAAAAGTTGAGGTAGGAGAATATAGCGTCAGTGAAGGTGCATTGAAGATGTCAGCCAGTAGAGGAGGCTACTTGGGACACCGAGTAGGAGATGTGAAGCAGATATCCTTACATTTTTTAGACTTCAAGTATGATTCTAGACCCGTTCGAGGATGAATGTTTGTTTAAGAGGGGGAGAATGATACAACTCGGCCGGCCATTTTGAGTATTTAGCCCCGTATCCCCTATTTGATGCTTTACATATGTGTATTTGAGGTTTCGTGACTTGTCGAAGTGGTTGGTTTGGTTCAGGGGAAGTTTCGGAGTGAATTGGGACACTTAGTCCCAAGGTTGGAGGCTTATGTTGAAAGAGTTGACCGGAGTTTGACTTTTGTGTAGTTCAATCCGGAATATAGTTTTAAGGGTTTCAATAGCTTAATATGGTGATTTTAGACTTAGGCGTATGTCCGGATTACGATTTGGATGCCCGTAGGTTGGTATGATGCTTTTTCGCGAAAGTTGGAAAGTTGAAGGTTTGAAAGGTTGAGAGGTTTGACCGGGAGTTGACTTTGTTGCTATCGGGTGCAGATTTTGGTTTCGGGAGTTGAATAGGTCTGTTGTGACATTTAGGACTTGCATGCAAAATTTGAGGTCATTCGAAGTTGATTTGATATGGTTCGGCATGAGTTTTGGAAGTTGAAATTTCATTAATTCATTAGCCTTGAATTGGGGTGTGATTCATGGTTTCGATGTTGTTTCGTGTGATTTAAGGCCCTTAGTAAGTCCATGTTATGTTTTGCGATTGGTTGGTATGATTGGATGGGGTCCCGGGAACCTCGGGTGCGTTTCGAACCATTTCTCCATGTTTTAGAACTACTGATTCTCAGTTCTGGTTTCCTTCTTCATGATCGTGAAGAAGTGGTCGCATTCGCGGAGGGTAACATGTTGGCAGGGGTGATTGTTCTTCGTGTTCGCAAAGTAGTGACCGCGTTCGTGAAGCTTTGGATGGCAGTGGTAATCGTGATTGCGCAAGTGTTGTCGTGTTCGCATAGAAGGGGAGCTCAGCTGGGGCATCAGGCCTTAAGCCTTCGCGTTCGCGGGAGCGTAGGCATGTTGGTATTGGTCATCGCTTTTGCTGCTCGGATGTCGCATTCGCGAAAGGGATTTTGGCAGCTGGAGGATTTTGTTCTTCGCGATCGCGAAGGGTATGCCTGGGCAGAATGTTTTAATACTCTATTTCGAGGGTTTGAGTCTTTATATCGCATTTTGAGTTAGAGAGCTCGGTTTTGGACGATTTTGGAGGGAATTTTCACGATTTGGATTAGGGTAAGTATTTTTTTTACTCGGATTTGTTCATTATTCATGAGTCAATCCTTATTTTTAGCATTTAATTGATGAATCTAAGTGAAGAAATTGGGGATTTTACTAAAAACTTTCCTAAAGTAAAATATTAAGGATTTGAAGGTTGATTTGAGGTCGGAATTGGATGATTTTGATATGGTTGGACTCGTATCGGAATGAGTGTTCAAAATTTGTGAATTTGGTCGGGTTCCGAGGTGCGAGCCCGAGGTTGACTTTTTGATTTTGGTTAAAGATCTTAGATTTATCATTTCGAATCAATCCCTATAGCATTTATTGATTATATTAACTTAATTTGGCTAGATTCGGGTCATCCGGAGATTGATACATGCGGGAAGGACTTATAGAGGAGTGATTTGACTTTCTTGAGGTATATATCTTACCTAAACTTGGTTGAGGCACTAATTTCCTGAATTATTTGTGATAGCTACGTGCTATGAGTGGCGTATATGTGTGGAGTTGAGCCCATATGCGTGCACCGAGTTACTATTTTATGCTCGGGGTAGTGCTTAGGCTATGATATTCCTTGATTTGATTGCTAAGCTTCATGATGTGATGTTTCTCCTATTGTTACCCCTTCTGTGAGCTATTTGTACCATATTTGAGGTTACGTTGAGGTTATTCTCCTGATTGAACCTGATAAATTGTATTTCGTGATGAAATTGTCTGATTGAGCTGTGATAGCGCATATTGTACATGCCTACACTATAGCATGTCATTTATACCAGTCCAGGAGTATGAAACTTGATATTCTTTTATCATGTACATGTATTTTTGTATATCTCCTTTTTGTGTGATATGATCTGCACTGATAGCCTGTGACTACGCTGGGTGGATTGTGATTATTGGCACATGAGTTGTCAGTACGGTTGGTATTATTGGCACATGAGTCGTCCACGTGAGTTGTTCGTGCAGATTCAGATATTGATATTATTAACATGTGAGTTGTCCATGCAGATCTGGATATTGATATTATTGACACGTGAGTTGTCCATGCAGCACTTGAGTTGTCCATGCGGTTGATATTATTAGCACGTGAGTTGTCCGTGCAGCGTGTGAATATGGAACCATCCCCCTGGGGTCACCCTCTCATATTTCTCTCGTGATGGTGTACACGCAGATTGAGGAAAACTAATCAATGGTTTGGTACTGTATTGGAAATTCTAAGGAAAATCTGGCCAGTGTTGTTGGTTATTGCATTTCATCTTTACTTGCATTTTCCATGATTACTGACCTCCTGATTTACTTGCATATCATCTCTATATGCTGGATTATTGACTGAGCAGAATACTTGATAAACTGTTTACACCGGGATTGTTCCTTCTGTGCTTTATGACTTGATCATGTTATTGTTCTGTACTTGTTAAACTTATGAATTGTACAGGTTATAGCGAGTATCATTTATAATTCTTGCTGCTTTTACCTCGCTGAGATTAATTATGATACCTGTTGAGTACATTGGGTCGGTTGTACTCATGTAACACTCTACACTTAATTTTGTAGATCCAGGTGTCAGACCCAATCACCGATAGCGGAGTTTGCTACCTGAGTTGATTATCGAGAAACGAGGTAGAGCTGCATTCTTGACCTCAGTCTTAGTGTCTATTTCCATACTGTACTGTTGTCTTTGTTTCAGAAAGTTTTTTAGCTTTCGGACTTGTATTTTCCGTTTTAGAGCGCATGACTCTGTATTTATCAGTTCTGGGAGATTTATCATGTATTGGTATTATTATGCTATGTTAAGGCTTTAGACTGATGTTAATTCTGTCATTTCTGCTATTTTAGTTCATTAAAGTTATGTTCGGCCTGCCTAGCAAGTGTATTCGATGCCATCACGCCTGATTGGGATTTTGGGTCGTGACATTGAGGAATTTTTCCTACTAATTGATATTGTTGCTACATGTGGGAGTCATGTATATATGAGGTAACAAGCGTATATACATGTGCCATGGGTATTCATGCTCAGGGTAGATTCTAGCTCATTCTATCCTTTATTTGATTTTGTGATCTACTTGATTGTATGCATTATTTCATTAATTAACTACATGAGCACAATAAACCATGCTAGAGAAAATATTAAGAATATTGGTACCTTGTTTTGAACGTGTTGAGAAAATCTTCAGACTTATGCTATAATTGTCTCGAAGATAGATACACATAGGTTATGAAAACACTTCCGGACTTGTTCTTGTAATATGCCCTTTAATTGGGATGCGTGCACTCTGTGATACATATGTGATCCTTTTTATGACTACTTGAACTTGATTGCTATAATTGATTTAGCCATATTCATGTTTTATCCATATTATTATTGTTATCATGTCCTTGTGCACTTTATTGATGAGTTATGAGGATATGCCTCTTGATGATAAATTGTTATCTTGCATTATTGAGATAATTATGGAACATGTGGACATATTGTGCTGGTTGATTAATGTTTTGTGGAGTATAAGGGTGTCATTTCACTGGCGAAATAAGGGTGGCGATATGTGCATGCGGCGACTTAAGGTAGGTATTTCATTGTTATGAGCATGCGGCGACATAAGCGAGACATTTCATTATGATGTGCATGCGGCGACATAAGGGAGGCATTCCATTGTGATGTGTATGCAACGAAATAAGGGTGACATTGTGGGGATGTTATGTGATGGCCTAGGGGCGAGTTTCATTGTTTATGTTTATGTGGTGGGTACGAGGGTGACATCCTTGAATATGAATGTGACTTTCTTATGTGTGTCATGCATTTTTACATATTTTGTTACGTTGCATTTAACATGTTAAGATATGCCTCTATTATTACTTGATGATTTGGTTACCAAAATGAATTTACCTACGTGGAGTTGACATCTCATATTTTGTTAAGTTGTTGGTAGCATATAGGATTGACGAGATGAGGAAGTTGTCATCATGCATTAAAATATTTTATTGTTAAAAAAGTTCTCTTGAAAGTGTTATTTGGCAAGTGATACGGAATCGGATTGTATTGTGGCACGAGGTCTTTGTCATTCAAGTGTGATTTATATTTTGGCACGAGATCTTTATCATGAGGGTGTGACTTATGTTGTGGCATGAGGTCTGTGCCGTGCGAGTGTGATTGATAAAGTGGGCACGAGGTGCCATGTGTGCGTATTTCTATTTGATGACTTGTTGTTGAAATTGAACCTTTACTTGTATTGAATTGTTATCACTTGTCCTGATGAGATTATAGTTATTGTTTGTATGCGATACTTCTTGTTGTCAGTATTTGATATATTGCAAAGGTTATTTGACCAGTGAGTATCTTTTGACTTAAAAATCACATTACTGCTTCTCTGAGGTTAGTCAAGATACTTACTGAGTACATGGGTCGGTTGTACTCAAACTATATTTCGACACCTTGTATGCACATTCTAAAGCTGAGTAACTATGAAGACGAAGCATTGCATTGGAGACGTACCAGCATACCAGATTCATGCTACCTTTTGTTCATGGTAGCTTCATTTATGTTTATGTAACTTTCAAACGGATGTTGTGTTTATTCATTTCACCAGCTTTGTAAATATAAATCATAGTGACTCATGACTAGTACTACTAGTCCTTGGGATGGTTATAATGAATTTTTATATAGTTTTATTAATATACTGATAATTTCTCATTGTAGCAATAACCTATACTGTTTGGCTTACCTAGCGGGTTGGATTAGGTGTCATCACTACTTGGTGGGGTGTTGGGTCGTGACAATGTGATAATCTAGTTGATACATCAATTAACCAGATGGTCACATCAAGAGTATAATTGCTATTTTAATATATTTAGTTATGAATTTTTATAGTACAGTAATGTAAGTGTTTAATCTGAAAATATAAGGGATGTATCTGAAATTGAATCATATTATAGGACATTTAGGTAATTAACTTAATTTTATAATTGTATTTTATTTCACAATATTATTTATAATAATAATATCTCTTTTTAGACGAAGTATTAATTTATTTTTTATGGAATTCCCGGAAGGAATTGAAGTGTTAATTAGTTTGCTAAAACTTAAAAATTATCCCTTATCTTTGAGGGTAGGTTCATTTCTATTCTTTAAAGATAACTCTGAGCAACTTTATTCTCTTTAAGTTTGCTAAAATGAAGCAGCATTTTCCTACTAATAGAATTTGTTTAAAAACTAAGGGTTCTACCTAGCAATAAAAAGAAAAGTTATTCCCACTAACTTTATTAACACCAACCAGCATTGACATCGTCGCTACGGAGAAGGTTCAAGCCATTTAAGTCAGTTTTGTTAGTTGAGACAACATGTTGATATTGCTCCAGCAGTACTAGTCGGATATCAACCTGTCATTTCACATCATGTAGGTCAGCAAAAAAAATACTATTGTTATTTTCTGTTTATTGTGATTCATAAATTATTTTATTGGTCATCTTTGGCTTAATAGATCTTTTTGGATTTTCTTATAGACTAACAAAACAATGTTGAAATTGAAAGAAAAAGATGAATAGATTTAAAGTGTTGGTAAATCAATGTGGTTCTCCAAGAAAAGTCAAAAGTCTGTACGTTGAGAATCAGTTATGGAGGGATTTAGGACAAACAAACAAAGCAATAACAAATTCAACGTTAACAACAACAAACCTTCAGAGGTTGGGGGTTCGTGAATCATGGTTTGGGCCTTAAGGAAAATTGAGAATTATTCTTTTATTTTAAACGAAATAATTTCAAAGACCTTCCCTTAAGTTTTGCTCCATAACATTGGTCTTCTTTGCGATTTATAATATTATGCCTACTTCCCTTATTTTAATTTTTTTTTTTACCAATTTTTTATTTATTATTGATGTTAAAAATTATAATATGACAACTTTATCCTTGTTAATATTATACTCTTTTTTATAAATTAATTTTATGAATATCTTATTTAAAGAATTTCTTAAAACAGAAAAATCAAAAGTCCTCAGGCTCGAAAGTCTTCCCAAGTTTTCTCTTTAAATCATGTGCAGAAATTTAGATGTGAAGAAGGATTTTAATCTCAATTTTGCAATCTATATTGGATGTTTGCGTTTAAAGTAATGTGATTTAGAAATTTCTTATAAATCTCATCTATTTTCATAAAGAGTACATTTGAATTGATCATTAGAGAAGCAATACTTATTGGCCATTATTTTGCCTATAAATTTTGTTTCATTACTTTATTAACGGTGTTTTGCTTTTATCGAAGAAGAAAATAAGTAAGAAAAAATGAAAAGAAATAATTTATCCACCAGGAACGAAAGTCAAAATTGCTGAATGGAAGACAAAGAAGAATTCACCAGAATAACTTCTTTCCTTCAGATTCTCAAGAATTGGGGACAATCTCAATACAAAAGTTGTTTGAATGAAGAAATTTGATCTTACTTTATAAAATTTGAAAGTTTTGGTCATTGAGATGATACTAAGGTTGAAAGTGCACACTGGGTATGGAATTTAAAGTTTGTAACTAGAACTAATTGGTGTAAAATTGGAGAAGAAAATGAAGACAAGGAGTGATACGAACCTAATAAATTAAGTCTTTTGATTCAAAATGACTCTTTTTTTAGAAACCATTAGAATTAATCATAACTGAGAGTAAAATAAAAATATTACAAGGGTAAAATTATTATATTAAATTTTTTTAACATAAACAATAAATAGAAAAAATATTATTATGAAAAAATTAAAAATAAGAGAAGTAAATATAATATTTTAAACCACAAGGAAGGTCCGTAATATGGAGCTAAACCTGATGATAGATATCTGAAATTATCCCTTCTTTTGACTGTTGGATTTTATTTTCTGCACAATATAACGAGTAGCACATGGTTTGTACCGTTACGTTTTACTAAAAATGCTCTATATTAGTAAACTTAAGGGATAAAAATGCTAAGGGTCATATTCAAAGGACAAAAGTAAACTATCTTCAAAGATAGGGATAATTTTGGCCAAAAAACTAACTTATCTTTAGCACAGTAAAAAAAAGTCTCATTTGAGTAGCGTAACTTAGCGTCTATATTACTCTCCAGCTTGTTTGGATGGTTGTTACCTATCGTTTTATAATATACTGTATTGTATTGTATTGTATTGTATTGTATTGTATTATATCATTTATAAATACAACGTTGGATAGATTGTATTGTTTGCTGTTGTTAAATAATATTTTATTATTTGGTTTGACTGTATCGTACTGTACTGTAACTGATAATTTACTAAAATACCCTCAATAAAATAATTTAAAAAAATCTATTTCTACTAATTTATCACCAAATGTCTTATAAATAGATTAAACAATTAAATCTATACAAATTCTAACAAAATTAGCAATTTTACGTTGGAGTTGGAAGCGACATAAGTTCTAAAACAAAAGGGACAAAGACAAAGCAGGTTATAGGTGGGAAATTTGGAGTTAAAATAAAAAATATATATAAAGGGTAAAACGAAATTATGGATTAATAAGTTAGGACATTATTGGAAAGAAAAATAAGAAACAATCTCACATCAAATCAGTTGTTTACAAAAATAGGACTTCTTATTATTGCTGAAATAATTGGATTTAATAATACAAACAACTGAAACAAATATTTTTTGGGGACAATATAATACAAAGAGTAACAACTAAGGCTGGCTAGTGGTCCGGTTTCCACCGGACCAGACCGGATTCAGAGCGAAAACCGGTCCAGACCAGTGAAAATCGGACCATTAAAGGTTGCGCAATCCGGCCCCGATAGCTGGACGGTTCGTCTGTTAAAAATCGAAGGGACCGGTAGAAAAATAGACCGGAACCGCCCGAACCGGTCGAACCGGACTGGACTGGACCGGTCCAAAAAAAAAATTATGCTCGTTTTTAGCCGTTGGCAACGACTCTTTTGACCTCCTAGCCGTTGCCCAACGGCTAAAAACGGTCATTTTCACCCCATAACCACCCCTAACTATTTTTTTCCTATAAATACCCATTATTTCATCATATTTTTCATACAAATCATCCAATTCTCTTTAATTCTCTCAAATTCTCTACAATATTAATATTTTGCTACTTTGGCTACTTGTTAAAATTATACAATTTGGCTACTTTATCAAGTTTTAATTGGAGTTGCTATAAAAGTTATATTTGGCTATTTGGTGAAGTATTGGGTAAATTGGAGGCGCTACTTGGTTGAAATGTCAATTTGGCTATTTGTTGAAGTTTTTCGATTATCAAGTATTCAACTTATTAATTGAAGTGAAGGTTCAAGTTTCAACTTTCACCTCAATTATTCGGTTATATTTGGTTTGTCGTTCCTACTTCCTCCTCTTTTATAAATTTTTTTGTCATATATTTATTTTATTTGAAATAACTATGTCTCAAAAAGGTTCAATTGGAACTAGTAGTGGGGGGGCAGGCACGTGGTCATAAGGGAAATAAGGGTAAAGGAATTGCTGGTAGTTCTAGTCAGCACATAGATGATTCTCAATATTATCATGATGTTAGCGTTAATAATCCACTTGATAATGATATGTTAGAAGCACAATATGACTATCAAACTGGGGTTAATTTAGAAGAACCATATGAATTTCAAGCTAGTCCACCTGAAGTTCAGTCTGACTTGCCTCCTGTACCTCCTGCTAGAGTCCCGGTTAAACGTAAGGACAGATCTGAGATGTGAGAATTTTTGGAAAAGAAAGTTGGAAGTCAGACGGCCGTATGTGGGTTTTGTGGAATGGAGTGGGTTTTTAAAACTAGGGGTAATGAGGGTGGGACGGGTAAAATTAGGACCCACTTAAGAAATAAATATCCTAAGGAATGGTCAATGCGGGCGGGCGGTATTTGTTTAGGAACCGAACATGGGGGAGTAGCGCATGATGAATCCTCGGGTACCCAAACAAAAATTAACCAAACAACATGAGGGATTATTACTTATGATAAACAAAGAGATAGGAAAAATATTGCTAAATTAGTCGTGGTAGAGGTTTTACTTTATAGTTTTCCTTCTTCTATTGGTTTTGTTCGTTATATTCAGGCTACATATAATCCCTCTTTTAAAGGTTTTCCAAGAACTAATGTTAAAAATGATATTATTAAATTTAATAACGAATATAGAGATTATTTGCGATATTTATTTGATAACTTTGACACTAGAGTATGCCTTACTATGGATATGGGTCGTTCTACTAATAATTGTGATTATATTACAGTTACTGTTGTCACACCTCCTTTTCGTACACCCCCCAGGAGTATATAAGGGAGTTTTTTCAATGAAAGTGACATTATTCGAAATGGGATTATTTATTTAGTTTCTTCAGAGTGCCACTTGGAATATTTCGATTGGTGTCCCAAGTCACCGGTTTATTTTTTTTAATCCCAAATCGAGGAAAATTTCGACTTTCTTTGTGAAGTCTGCGAACCAGAAATTCTGAGTAAGGAATTCTGTTAACTCGAGGGAAGGTGTTAGGCATCCTCGGATTCTATGGTTCTAGCACGGTCGCTCAATTGTTATAATCGGCTTATTATCTGATTATAATACATGTTTTTAGCCTGTGGTACATTTTATCTTTAACCGCTTTTGTTTAATTATTGGAGAATTGTAACGTTATTTAAAATATATCATGAACCACGTCACATAAATGCACCGTAATCCGTAACATATTTTATTTAACGCTGAGATTTGGATTTGGGTCGCATAAATGCACACCCGAGTGTAGGAAAGTGAATTATTGAAATAACGCGCCTAAAGAAACTACGCGTTTTTAACTTTTCGAGGGCCATGGAAATTCACTGAATAGCACACCTCGGTTTTCTAATAATTTTAATATTGATTAATGAGGCCCATGCATTTTGAGATTTTATCCTGCGCGCCGCACCTTAAATTATTTCGAATGCTTTTATTATTTGAAGTTGTTAAAATCGGGTTACCTAAAAGGCACCCCCGAAATTAACATTGTTACTATGTCACGAGAACCGTACCCATAGTCACAATGGTTTATTAATCGTGCCTAAAAGCAAGCCACGAAAGTTTAAGGCGCTTAAGAATTAATTGCTTTTAATGTAGTTAACTATTAAGAGGGCCATGGGTGATCGTTGCTAATTATATGGCTAACCTCCATTAATTAAAAGAATTTCTTGAACCTAAAGTTGTTAGAACAATTCATATTACGCTATTTACTCAAATAAATAAGTTACTTTCTAAGTTTCATAATAATCCTAAATCATATACAACATTTCCCAGAAAGCAACAACTCATGTTAGTGACCTTTATTTTTTTTCTCGATGATTCTGAATTACAATGAAATAGCCATCGGGCTATCCTCATAAATCAATCAGCTACAGTCAATATCTAAACAATCAAGCACAAATTAGATTAATCTATCCTGTGGACATCACTGTGTATGAGTCCTTACTCCTAGGAAACTAATTATCATTAATGATGGACATCACTTAGTTCATCAACATTTAACTACTCAGAAATCCATCTTTTGCTAACAAATAATTTCAAAAAATTAACAATTTCAGAATATTAACAAGGGATAGGAATTCAAACAAATTCAGCCATTGAACAAACTGGATCTATGGAATTTAAACATAGAACAGCTGGACTTCCATTCATGATTTCCATTGAATATGATAGAAGTAACTGAGCATACCTAAACAGCAAGAGAGAGAGAGACAGACCAAATAAAGGTCTGGAAATATATAAAAAAAATTAAATAAAAATAAAAACAGAGCTCGACAACTTGAAACACCCAAATTCAACAATGGACAGCAAAACAACTTCAGTTTTCAGCTTGAAAAATCAGGAAAATAGGGTGAAAGATCTCCTTGAATCAAATACAGTAGCTGATTGTTTTTATTAGCAAAATCAAATAAACCATATTTTTGGTTTTAATTTCTGAAACTGAAATTTTAGAACTCCAGCAAAAAGAGTAGAGATCAGTGTTGATAAACAAATTCGGCAAACAAAGAAAGTCTGAGGAAAACCGAACGCATATTACAACAGTAATTCAGATTTTATTAAAAGCCAACAAAAACTCCAAACAACCACTAACACATGATCCATTGACACTCATCAATCCAAATTTACACGTTTACAACTTCAGAGATTGATAGGAAGAAGGATTCAAACAAATTCAACCATTAAACATGTTAACTCTGTAGAACTAAGCAGTAAAGATTTTAATTTCAGTCATGATTTCAATTTAAAGCTACAGAGATGTTTGAACATACCTATACAGCAGCAAACAAGTCTTAAGATAGCCAAATAAAAGCTGAGAACAGCTACAATGGGAGTTCAGCTACTAGTTGACAGAGAACAACAGTAAGCAACTAATAATCCAAAGCTAGATCCACTTCGAAACCCAGAAATGCAAGAGAGGATATAGTAAATTGAAATAGCTACAACTTATGAACTGTTTTGCGTGCAAAGCTAACTTAGAATTCTAATGTTTTTCTTCAGAGCATTAGTTTTCTTTTCAAGCTGCAGTTGTGTGAGTGCAGTGAATGAAGATGAGAATGTGTGAGAATGAAAAAAATGAGTGAGAGTCTGTTGTTAAAATGCCCAGTGAATCCGTGAGAAAAGTCTGTGAGATACGTAGCTATTGTGTGTCCAATGTGTGTGAGGGGAGGGTATCTTTTATTAACAAACTTTTGGACAGCTGTCCATTCCAGCTACAAACTTCTGAAATTATCTCTTTTGGCCCAGCTTTTTCCTAATTTTACTTTTCTTATTTGCATTTTAAGACCCCCTAGAAGCTTCTTGCATAACTAACTGAGATTCTCTAGACCAATTCCCTACATTGCCTTTCAATACTTCAGTATTTACCCTTTTTGTTCTTGCCTTGTTAATTTTTACTGCTTTAAAAATACAGCCATTTTCGAGCCATTAACAACAGAGCCAAATTACTATAATTTATCAAATCTGGACTAACACGTGAATCAAACAAATAACTGAACATGCTAACTATGCTAATAAGAAATTCAAACCAAAGTATAGTATTGAAAACCTAGACTAAAAGAAAGAAAGCATAGTTTCAAAAGAAATACACAGTGAAAAAGAAAAGGGAAAGGACTATACCTACTTGAGTTACTACAGTTAAACCTCAGCGAACACCCATAGATTCTGGCATGCAAACGGGACTTAGCGCAGGTCGTCAAAGACGAGTGACCGAACTCCGGTTACATTTCGAAATGGTTTAAAACTAACCTAAAATGATTGCTCTTGTAAAGAGAAATCGATTCATGTGAGTTTCAAACCGAAACGAACAAAAATCACCGCAGAATCCAACACTATGTAACTAGGTTTTTTTTTATTTATTTAATTTTTAGATCTAAAATCGATGAAGTTGTAAGGAATATTGAGGGAAATGGTTTAGGGATTAGGCATGAGGAGGTGAAGGTGGTCCTAGGGTGTGATTTGGGGGTGGATTGAGGTGAAGAGTCGTCGTGGACTTCAATGGGGATTTGGGGGCGGCGGATTAGGGTTTAGGGATGGTGTTTGGAGAAGACGAAAATGGGGGTAGGGGGTAAGGTTCGGATACTTATATAAG
>MCJB01036859.1:0-33792 GCA_002018475.1 Nicotiana obtusifolia
AGGTCTAAGTCCAAAAGCCGAGCTGTTGCCAAAGATGAGTGTGCTTTCTGTCATGAGAAAGGACACTGGAAGAAAGACTGTCCAAAGCTGAAGAAGAAAGGGAAGGCTCCGCAAGATGCAAATGTTGCGGAATGCAAAAGTGATGCGAAATCAGATATCTCTTTGATTGTCTCGCCTTCAGCGTCATCACATCCAGATGAGTGGATATTGGATTCAGGTTGTACCTATCATATGTGTCCCATTCGGGAATGGTTCTTTGAGTTTCGGGAACTAGATGGTGGAGTTGTTTACATGGGTAACGATAATCCATGTAAGACAGTCGGGTTAGGTTCAATCAAGCTGTGCAATCATGATTGATCCACAAGAATTTTGCAGGATGTACGGTATGTGCCAAAGTTGAAGAAGAATCTCATCTCATTGGGGGCTTTAGAATCTAAAGGCCTAATTGTGACGATGCGAGATGGAGTTCTTAAAGCAACTTCAGGAGCACTGGTGATGTTAAAAGGCGTGAGGAAGAACAATCTGTACTACTACCAAGGTAGTACAGTGGTGGGGACAGTAGCAGCGGCAACTTCTAGCACTAAGAAGGATGTCGAGGCAACGAAGCTGTGGCATATGAGGTTGGGACATGCTGGAGAGAAATCCTTGCAAAATCTTACTAAGCAGGGATTGTTGAAAGGTGCGAAGGCTTGCAAACTTGAATTTTGTAAGCACTGTGTTCTGGGAAAACAACGAAGAGTGAAGTTTGGCACTGCCATTCATAATACCAAGGGTATTCTGGATTATGTGCACTCAGATGTGTGGGGACCTGCCAAGACTTCGTCTATCGGAGGTAGGCATTATTTTGTCACTTTTGTTGATGACTTTTCCAGGAGAGTTTGGGTGTTTACCATGAAGAACAAAGATGATGTGCTTGGAATTTTCCTTAAGTGGAAAGCTCGAGTTGAAAATCAGACAGGAAGGAAGATCAAGGTTCTCCGAACAGACAATGGAGGAGAATACAAGAGTGATCCCTTCCTGAACATATGCCAAGATTGTGGCATAGTTCGGCACTTCACGGTTAGAAAAACACCGCAGCAGAATGGGGTGTCAGAGCGTATGAATAAGACACTGGTGGAGAAAGTTCGTTGTATGTTGTCTAATGCTGGGTTAAGCAGAAAGTTTTGGGCTGAGGCTGTGACATACGCTCAACATCTCGTCAATCGTTTGCCATCATCAGCTATAGATGGCAAAACTCCGTTAGAGGTATGGTCTGGAAAACCTGCAACTGATTATGATTCTTTGCATGTTTTTGGTTCTATTGCATATTATCATGTGATTGAATCAAAGTTGGATCCACGGGCAAAGAAGGCTCTTTTCATGGGCTTTAGTCCTGGAGTGAAGGGATACCGTTTATGGTGTCTGGAGGCAAAGAAAATGATTATCAGCAGAGATGTTACCTTTGATGAATCTGCCATGTTGAAGAAGGTAAATCCAGATGGAGCTGATAGTACTCCACAGGAGGTGGAGTGCACTCCGAAGCAGGTGGAGTTTGAGCAGACGGTGGTGATCCCAGCACGAAGCACCACTAGTGACTCTCCTATGGCGGAAGAAGAGTCAGATGATGAAGAGGTTCTTACCCAAGAACCTCAACAGCAATCAGCGCCAATTGCAGTTAGAAGACAGAGACGAGATATTCAGAAGCCTGCTCGTTTCATGGATATGGTTGCCTATGCACTTCCAGTTGTTGATGACATTCCATCCACCTACCCAGAAGCTATTCTAAGTTCAGAGAGTGGGGATTGGGCAGGTGCAATGGAAGAGGAGATGCAGTCTTTGAAGAAGAACAAGACGTGGAAGTTGGCACAATTACCGAAAGGTGAGAAGGCAATTGGGTGCAAATGGATATTCGCAAAGAAAGAAGGATTTCCTAACAAAGAAGATGTTCGCTACAAGGCAAGGTTGGTGGCTAAAGGCTATGCTCAGAGGGAGGGAATTGATGATAATGAGGTATTTTCTCCAATTGTTAAACATTCCTCCATTAGAATTCTGTTGGCCTTGGTAGCACGGTTGAATTTGGAGCTAGCTCAACTCGATGTAAAGACCGCGTTCTTACACGGTGATTTGAAAGAGGAAATCTATATGACTCAGCCAGAAGGATACAAGGTTGCTGGCAAAGAAGATTGGGTTTGTAAACTTAGCAAATCGTTGTACGGACTGAAACAGTCTCCGAGACAGTGGTACAAACGGTTTGATAAGTTCATGAAGGGTCAGAAGTACAAGAGAAGCAAATACGATCATTGTGTGTATTTGCGCAGACTTCAAGATGGTTCCTACATCTACTTACTCTTATATGTTGATGATATGTTGATTGCAGCAAAGAGCCAAGTTGAGATTAACAAGTTGAAAGCTCAGTTGAGTAAAGAGTTCGAGATGAAGGATTTGGGGGAAGCCAAGAAGATTCTCGGCATGGAGATAAGCAGGGACAGAGAAAGGGGCAAACTTTGGCTGTCACAGAAGCAGTATTTGCACAAGGTACTACAACGTTTTGGTATGCACGAAGATACCAAACCTGTAAGTACCCCACTTGCTCCTCATTTGAAATTGAGTAGCCGTTTATCTCCAACGACTGATGAAGAACGAGAATACACGGCCAAAGTCCCGTATGCAATTGCAGTTGGAAGTTTGATGTATGCAATGGTGTATACGAGACCATACATTTCACAGGCTGTTAGTGTTGTTAGCAGGTACATGCATGATCCGGGCAAGTGTCATTGGCAAGCTGTGAAATGGATTCTACGGTATCTTCAAAATACCGTAGATATTGGATTGGCATTCGAGCGGGATGAATCACTTGGTCAATGCATAGTTGGATATTGTGATTCTGATTATGCAGGTGATTTGGATAAGCGGCGTTCTACAACTGCCTATTTATTCACTTTAGCAAAAGCGCCAGTTAGTTGGAAGTCTACCTTGCAGTCAAAGTTGGCTTTGTCTACCTACAACAGAGGCAGAATATATGGCAATTACAGAGGCTGTGAAGGAAGCAGTTTGGCTTTATGGGTTGCTTAAAGACTTGGGAGTTGGTCAGAAACAACTTGAGGTATATTCTGACAGCTAGAGTGCTATTCATTTAGCAAAGAATCAAGTCTTTCATGCACGGCAGAAGCACATTGACGTTCGCTATCATTTTGTGCGGGAGATTCTCGAAGAAGAGGAGATAATTCTCCAGAAGATTCACACTACGGAGAATCCTGCAGATATGCTGACCAAGGTGGTTCCAAGGGCCAAGTTCGAACACTGTTTGGACTTGGTTAATGTCTTGCACATTTGAAGTTTGGCGCCCGGAGGCGCAAATTTGAAGCACCACGAAACTGTTTTTGTTATGTTTGTTTGAGAAGATTTGTATTTGGTGGGACTTCAAATTAAGCCAAGGTGGAGACTTGTTGACTTTTTGGCTTATTTTTGGAATCCCAAATCGGTGGGTGTCTATTTGGGAAGGGAATTTGGAGATTATAAATTAACTCCTACTCCTTCAATGTTTGAATCCCAATTTGTACTCTCTTCTCCCACATTAATAAAAGCGGGTTGTTTGAGCGGTGCTCGGAGATTAGGCTAAATTGGCCGAACTCCGTTAACAAATTTTTCGGGTGTGTTCTTTCTTTATTTCTTCTATTATTCTGTACTATTTATTGTTATGCTACTTTCTATTCTGTTGTAGTATAATATTCAATATTATTTGTCGGGTATCTGTGTTAGTGTTCTGTCTAGTTCATTTGTTTTGAACTGGTTCATTTCACTAGTTGTGTTGTCGTAGTGAAAAAATTACCCGATTTTCCCAACAGTAGGGTCTGGGGATCATAGTACGTAGGCAGACCTTACCCCTACCTTTTGTGAAGGTAGAGATGTTTCTACTAGATCCTGAGCTCAATAAAAGCAAAATCATAGCAATTATGACAAAGAACTACGAAAAGAGAAATAGTAACAACAGCAAAAAAAAAAAAAAAAAAACTAATAGCCTAAAAATAGGGAACACAACACTAGTACTACAGCTATGAAAAAAATACATATTTGAAAAAGAAATATGCTTGACTACTTACTAACTTAGTACCCTAACTGTCGTAGCTCGAGAATTTATAATTCACATCTTGGTTAATTACTTTTTTCATTGGCTGTATTCAAGAGTACCAAAGACGAAACTCGAAAACAAACTAAAACCATGTAAATCAGCAATCAACAAAATCCTAAGGCAAAAACACAAAGAAAAAGAACTACTTTCTGCGTGCAATTTCTTGTTCAGTAATTTTTCCCAAACATAAATAGTCTGATTATTTACCTTTGATTTAAGGCTAAACATTAACTGTAAAGTTGGGCAAGCTGAAGTTGATTTTCACGGTACTGGCGTTCGATGTAACTCTCGAGAATTTCCATTACGCCGACGAACTTTTTCATCTCCCCGAGTTGCCGAGTCAGCTCGGCTTCACGAGCCCTAGCTTGTTCCAGCCGTGCATTCACCTCCGTTAACCGCTCTCTTAGGTTTTGCACCACCGCAGGTCTGGGTCGGGTTCGAATACGGTTCGAGTCAGTAAAATCATCCCTCGACGGCAGTCGTTGATCGCCGTAGCACATGTTTTTGCCGGAAGCTTCAAATTTTGTTTGGCTAATCGATGCAATTAGCGAATGTCCCGACGGAGTAGAAAATGGAAAATTGTGACTTCGTGCTAAATTTGTTGTCTTTCTAGCTTTAATTGTGGCAATAAGATTTTAGTGAATATAAAATTATGCTATTAAAACTAAGATAGAAATTTTAAAATCAAATTGCTATCAGATATAGAAAGATAGTCATTCTCTTTGTTATAAACTAATAATAATTTCATATAAATTAATTTGACAGTAATATTCATATTTATCATCGCATATTTAAACAATGTTGGGTGAATTACAGTAAAAAATAAAATACTCCATTGCTATGATTTGTTAAAAATTTTGACAAATTAACGATTGAGGTTCGTTAGAATATTGGTGACTCGTTAGTTAAAATTCATAAAAAATAAAATCCAATTTTAATATATAACATTATACAACATTATAAGTGTATAAAGTTATATACCAGGTGCATAAACACTATTGTAAAAAATAATGGACTATACAGTTTTAAGCTTAAAAATATGGCTACATAAATGCAATGTAATGTGCTAGGCTATTTGTGCAAATCTCTCTTTGATAAATACCACTGAAAGCCTAAAAATGACTAGTGGAGGCAAAAGCCAAAAACCACAACTCAAGCTGCTTTTCACTCATAAATTATTGTTAAGAGGTAAAGAAATGACCATTGGAAGTCAAAACAACATTTTCTGAAACAATGTCATCTAAGCAAACACCGATAATTTGCAAGAAACCGTGCAAACGCTATCTTACTGATTTTAATCCATGTATTATTTATGAGGAACACAAAAATAACAGCCAAATTGTGGAGATTAATAGCCTGTTTGGCCAAGCTTTTCAAGAAGCCAAAAGTTTTTTTTTTTTTTTTTTTTCTCAAAGCACTTTTTTCTTAACTTGAGGTGTTTGGTCAAGTTCTTTTTAGGGACAAAATTTGCTTTTGGGAAGAAACGGAAGCAGTTTTTGAGAAGCAGACAAAAATAGTTTTTTCCCAAAAACAGAAACAGAAGCAATTTTGACTTTTTTTCTTATCAAAAATACTCTTAACAAAATATAATATGTACCAAAATAACCGTTAAACATAATACTTAAGATATTAATGTATAAATATTTCTTATTAGTTTAGGACAACTTTCTAATATATATTGTAGGGGTGAATGCTTTTATATTTGTTGAATGATTTTTAATATATTTAACTTATATTAAAAGAATTAAGTACTTTTAAATTTTATTTTAATATTTTACTTAAATAAAATAAAAAAATTTAATTATTACCTGTAATAACAAATTTTCAAGATTATTTATTTACTTATAATATTAACTATTAAGTAAATCTATTCATGCCCTTATTCGTAATTTGATACTTAAAAGCACTTTCTGAAAAGCTTAGCCAAACACAAATTATTGCTCAAAAGTATTTTCCAGAGTAATTAGCCAAACACAAATTATTTCTCTTTAAAAGTACTTTTTTCAAAAGCAACTCTCAAAATAAGCTGATTTCTCGAGCTTTGCCAAGCAAGCTATAAATCTCTCTACCACACCAGCCAAACGACAATGGTCTGAAAAGAAGCTAAAAGCTCCTCCAAAATCCTAGCAATTAAGAAACTGGAAAAACAATGAAGAAAAGCAAATCAGAGTCATTGGATGTATGACCAACATTTTTCAGCAGAAGGATTTAACTGTTGACTAACATCAAATCAAGTGCAGAACTTCAAAATGACCATTATGAGTAATTATTACATTATGGAGTGCATCACATTGAAAAAGACTACCTTTTCACTACATGTAGACCACATAATCTATATCTTGTTTGTCCAAAAGACTGCACCTCCGACTTACAGATTCAAATTATAAAAACCTACCAAGTCACAAAACACCTGCATTGAATTTTTTCTTTAGGCTTATAACTTCAATGCTGTTGACCATGTACCTTGAACGCTTGGTTGTTTTGTAACATGGCGGGTCTTCATCTTGACCACCTTTCTGCCAAGCGAATTCCTTAGCTTGGTCGCTGCTTCAAGCACTTCGTCTTGACTCAAATTTCTCACACATACAACACGCTCGTTCTTGTTCTCTAATTGTAAAGCAAATAAAAAAAATTATAAAGCAAATCAGAACCCACTGATAGTTACAACATAAAATGGCAAAGCAAATCAGAACCCGCTGATAGTTACACACATGAAATGGCACCCATTACAGACTGATTTGGAAGTTAAATGCTCATGCATGAATTTTCACCCGTGAATAGAATACAGGACAAACAGCTGGTTTTTAAAATAAACCGATACAACAAATGTACAAGGCATAATTAGGAATATTGTATTCACAACACACATTTTTGCAAAATACATTTATAGGTATTTGTCTTCTTTGGCACGGAGTTATGGGTGGCAAAATGCGTTTGATATGAGCAAACATATTAGCTTTGACACTTCCTTTAGCTATCAACATCAAACCTGTCCGCCGGCTTGTAGGCTAAAGTGGCAAAAAGAAACCTAGGGCCTGTTATTAAAATTACAGCAGGGAGAACTGGGATAGAGAAAAGCAAAAACCAGGTACTTCCATCAACGCTCCTCAGGATTGCAAGGTCTACTTCTGTACTGCTTAAATTATCTTAGTCCTTTTTGCTCCCTATTTTAGTGTTTGCTACTTCCGCCATTCTCTCTGGACTACCTGATCCAGCTCTTTTTTCTTACTGTGTTCTACTTTGGCATATTGTTCAGAAGCAGCACAAAAAAGGGACAATGCACAAAACGCACACCATCATATGCCTCGAGTACTCCATTATTTAATGCCTGGTTGACTGGTTGTTGCAGTCTTCTCCTTGTCTCTAAATATGTAGAATTGGGCGTTTGTTATGCACACTGTAGTGGTCTGTCCTTCCTGAGGACCTAGACCTCCACAATCCTGATAGTAACCGGTCTGATTGGAGGACTTAAAGAGGAAGCTGGTTAAGCTGTCTTGTGTTATCTCAATAAGCTGATTCCTAGTCTAAATATTTTCATGCAGCTTGGGCAGAGTTGAGCACGACCTACCGTAAATAATCCAGCAGAGTCCAAGAGGGATTCAATTACATTTGACTCGAGTGCACAAAAGGATGAATGCATAGATTCAATATCAAGGAAAGCCATGTTTTAGGCCAATCAAATAATATCTGCCGTCGAAGAGGTGGACACCCAAAATGAGTATGATATATAGAAGGGACTCTGCGGGGCAGGAGAGTATTACTCTAGGAAGGGAAGTGGACATGCATAGGCAGCTCCCTTGTCCATGATGATAGGCGGTAAACCTTTGTGGAGATAAAGAGGGTTCAGAGCCACAAACTTTGGGTCAGGTGTGATAAACCATCTAGGAAACCATGACCAGCAATTAGAAGGGCTTAACCTGTAGTCGAGAGTCTAACCCATCAATGAAATATTAGGCAGAAGTTACCCCAGAGCTGGACAAACTCCATCCTAACATAATGAGTCTTAATGCAACTGCTTACTAGTCATAGAGGTCATTCATAGAGAAACACATAAAACACGTCTAAGCTAAGATAACAATACATTAATTTACATAACAAACACATTACATGTATGGAGCATCTAGAGTTTTATCACAACTGTGTACAAATGATTAACAAAACTCAAACATAAGAAATCATGCCTCAACGGACAATATGAGGCTCAGTGGACTACGTCCGATCTCTAAATTATCCTGAGACCCCTTATTTTTTTGGATAAGGTAATAATTCCTGGGACTCAGTATCTCTGTCTTCAGCTATGTCTGGAAAGATATGAAATAAGGAGTCAGTCACATCTACCCGTGAGAGATGATATCATTCATGGCATTGCTAGGAAAATGGTTTTGTAGAAGATAATACTTGCATGTGAATTTTATAAATTTTTTGACGAGATACATGCATGAGTCTTGTTTTGAAGTTATTATCCAAGAGATGCCATGAACGATGTTATCTCTCACCGAGTCGGTGAGACTGACTCCTCTTACATCTTTATAGAAATAGTTGATATACTAAGCCTCATGTGTGATTTAGAGTCAGTCAAGATCCATTGAGCCTCACATGCGTAAGTAGTGAAATCGTGAAAGAAAGGAATAGAGGAAAGTGTATGAGATCATGAAGATAAGAGGGAGAAGGAAGGAGAGATGCAGGTCGACAGTTGGAGAACCAGAGTTTTTACTTAAGAGGTTTCCACAATATTTGCAGCAAAGACAATTACAATGGGTAGTTGGAATCGCAGAGGGTGTGAGGATACTGGACGGTAACTGAATACAGTTTATTCAAAACAGAGCAGAAAGTTTCTCCTGCTAATCACCATTTAGAAAGCTATAACTTAGAGAGGGTTCCAAATTAGAATGGATTTCAGCCAACAAAGAGCCATAACTGAAAGGACCACCTAGAGTAGCTTTGGCACGAAGTATATTCCACTATCCTAGTTTCCCCTTTGAATAATAAATCAGGAATTTGCTGCCCTAAATTGTTTTTCAGACACTTGTGCTCTTTGACCTAAGATTCTGGTAAAATAACTAGATATATGAGAAAAAAGTGAAAACCACACAATAAAGAGGGCTTCTAAACATAAACCAGAAATCGAGTGGAACCCAATTTAGTTTCTCAATATCAGGTCTAGGAATGCCTAGGCAACCAAAGCAAAAAAGAAAAGATGGTCAGGTCACAGTCAACTGAAAATACCCTTGCTAATTAATTTTCATCAAATGCATCCGTCTCAGACACAATTTTTTTTTTTTCAGCAAGGAATTGAGAGGACGCTGAGACAAAGTCTTACTGTATAATCCCTTCAAGAAAGGATGCTGACCACGATTTAGTTCAGTCACCACCTCAAGCTGTGGATTTTGCTCCTTGAATGCTGGCAATTCAGACTCCATGAATGCCCTGAAATAGTAGATACATACCTTAACATATACCATGGAAGTTAGAACTACTGCTATATATATTCCTCTACCTCAGTCATCCGAACATTACCAGCCCATTATTTTTCCTCTTTTCCTGCTAAAGGCTGATGAATAATTGTTAACCCATTTTGTTTTACAATCAAGAGTCACAGTATTTTCCTCTAATTACAATTCCTACATGCTTAAACTTCAAATAGGACTGAACAATTCATATGTAAAATTGCAGTATGGCCCATCAACAATATACCATATCTACAGACAGATGACAATTAACACAAAGCAAAATATATGCAATGATGCTTGTTAATTGATTTCCACATGAAAAACAAACTTTCTTGTTATATCAAGATTGTGCCAATATTGCGATTAGGTTTGAAAAAGAAATTCAACTAAAAGTCGGACTAATAACATTATAACACTCAATCCATCCCATTTATCAAAGAAATAAAAATGCTCCATTCATTCCCATTTCGGTTGACCAAATTTCACTAGCACCAAAAATTATAAGACAACAAAGTTCAGAAGAGTACTAAATTGAGATGCATAAAGATACGCGCGAACACTTCCAAATTTGTGAAGGTGGGATAATTATCCAGACGCATTGTCAAGGCTGAAATGATATAAACTATAAACCTCTTTCTTTTCTCTTTACTTTTTAGCAGGAGTAACTCAGTTTTTGCTTCAAGTTGCAACAACATTATCTGCAATTGCCACATTCCTTATAAGAGTTGAACTGAAGTATTGAATTTCTAACAGTTTCACTTCCTGCATATTTCCTTTCTCACTTCGCGTTACATAGAACTCAACAATCCCCAGTAGAAACAGTCTCATTATTATTCAAACTGAATGTAACAGGCCTATAAATACATATTCCCTCCGTTTCAATTTATGTGTACCAATTTGACTAGACACGAAATGAATACTTTTTAAACTTATAGTCTTAAGCATGTCACAACATTTGTGTGGCTATGAGACTTCTGAAACTTGTAGCCATTAAGGGTAAAATGGAAAGTTTAAATTACATTGTTAAAAAATTTAGAAAGAGGTAAATTTTCTCAAGCAGACTAGAAAGGAAATAGGATCATACGAACTGGATAGAAGGAGTAAGACAACAGGGGTCAAGTTAACCTTTACCTTATTCCTCTGCTACTGCCACCCCAATTGCAATAGCTCACTACCAGCTTCTTTAGCTGCCAAACACCTCTTAGTGCCATCTAGATCAATCACAATTATAAATTTATCATTCAAAAAATAGTAATTGAAGCCGAAAATAGCATATCGCATAGTGCTATTCAAAGTAAAACGCAGAAAAGAAAGCAAGGCTCCATTTCAAATTAGTGGAACCTTTTTTTTGGATTTTTGGAGCTAATATAGCAGTCAATTCACAACTATGAAACAGAGTTGAGGCTTTAATTTAAGCAATGGGAACAGACGCAACATTACCATCAAATTCACAAATATTAGTGCTTTTATGATCAAAATTATTGCAAAGACATGAAATGAATGAAACTATCGGTAGATAGACAGAGAAATACATACAAATTATTAGGTCAGAGATACAGAATATGAAAGAGTTTTGCAGCAGACGGAGATTGAAGAGCTGCAAGTTTAGCTGTAGAGAGGGACTGCAAGGGCGGCTCTAGGGTAAGGCAAGTGGGCCCCCAAATATTTAAGTCACTACTATGAGCCAGTTTGGCTTAGCTGATTAAATGTTGAAAAGCACTTTTAAGTGCTTATGCTTATAATAAATAAGCAGTTACGTGTTTGAATGAGAGCGCTGAAATTAATAATAAGCAGTTGCGGTGTCTGATAAAAAAGCGCTGATAAGCATTTTTTTCTATTATAATGACTTGAATGCCCTTAAAGCTATTTACACTAATAAAGGCATAATTTTTCAATATTATAGATTTCAAATTGCTTCAAATACAAAATAATTTATATCTCATTTTATTTTTAATACAAAATGGATCATATAAGACTATTTTTTATAAATATAAATTATTTTATAATAAGCACATAATCACAAGCTATAAATAATTAATAATTTGATAATGGTTGTGAGAAAGCAGTAATCTATCTTTTAATTTTTTTCAATTGTTATCTAACAAGGACTAGTTAAATGTTGTTTACTTATCCGGTTGAAGCAGTTGAATCTGACTCTTTCATTAAAGTAGTATACAGAAAGTTAAAAATTGAAGAAAATAGAGATCCCCAAAGGAATTAAGATAAAGAAGAATTATGATAGAGCTTCAAACTTCAGCATGAAAACCACATTTTATCTTACTTGATTAACATATGCAAATGAATTCGACGAAGTAAATAAGATAAATGAAGAGTAATTCATAAAAGAGAAAGCATTCTCACCCAAATCTGACTGCTTTTCACGTGGAAGAGTTTGAGAATTTTGATTGTTTGTTGATGGTGGTCGACAAAGATGCTGGGTTTTGAGAGAAGTGAAATGGGCGAGGGAGCGAAGATTAGGGGTTTATTTCGGTAAGGGTACATGTGGAACTATGAAGTAATATTAGGGATAGAATAGTAAAAGTATTGCTAAAACTTAAAGTGCTTATATTGTAAATTCGGAGCGATCTTATGGCTTTTAGCTTATTTTGGCTATATGCATCTTTAATTTTATCAAACGCGTAGATAAACTTAAAGATGTTTATAAGCTTAGTCAAACACTTTCTGTATTATTATATAATTTATATTTAATAATTTATATTTATATAATTATTAATAAAAGATTTCAAATTTTAATAATTTCTAAAATTTGGTAGACGTAGAATTGAGTGAGTTATTATGATAAAAAATTTTCCTCTCTAAATTAAATGATATATTTACCTTCTCATTATTTCTATTTTTCTTCCTTTGTGTATAGTCTTTTTTTATGTTTCTCACGATTTTCTTTTCTAATTTCAAACTCAAATTCTCTAAATTAATTATTTCTTTTTTATCATATTTGATTGATCCGCACACCAGAAAATAAGTTTTTTTGTGTCTCGTCTTTTTTTACTAAATGTCGCAACGTTCAAAACACGATGGATAATAGACTTACCCATTTACCATAGCTTAAAGGAAGAATTCAATAACATATGACATGCGCCTAACACATACATCATGAGTTTTGCTCTCACCACTACATCAAAGTCATGTAGTTTTTTTTTTTGTCTCAATATTATATGAATTCTATAAAAGAAGTTTCAAGATCTTTTTAATATATTTTGATTTTAGGCCACCAATTATGTTGAGCCGTCCCTCATTGATGATCAACAATTATTTACAAACTACTGCGCCACCATGAACGTACTATTCAATCAGCTTCACCACTTTGGTAACTGAATGACACACTCACTGCCTTTAATATTCTTGTCATTGTTGCCTAACCTTAATTGAGACTTTATAAATTTGATTGAAATTGTCAAGGTGGACAAGTGGCTCTAGTAGGAGACTAGTAAAACCTTGATTTAGGTCCCCAAATTTTTTAACAATGGATTTTGTAATTTTATTTCAAATTAGACAATATTAATGTTTGTAGAAAAAATAAAAAAAAAGTACAAAAAATTTGTAAAAAAGAAAGAAAGATGTATACTCTTTAACCATTAAAAGTATTTTTAAAACATTGAATTAAACTAATTAAATCTTCATATTAGTAAATACATTTTTTACAATAATATCAAAGGTAACATATTGCAAATACATGTCTAACATCTCATTTATTTAAATTACCCTTTTCTAATATGGATAATAATATTACTATGTGAAGTTAAAAGACTTTATGTCATTTAAGAATAGATACAATAAACAACAAATATAAAAAGAACATCAAGATTAATTTTTTTTGCATATACGTGCTAATATAAAAAGTATAAGGCTTCTTATTAAAATTTGGTTTAGGTCGCTGATTTTATGGAGCCGCCTTGAGAGGGAGAAGTAGAACATCGGCGACTTGCGCAAAGAGAAGCCCTGGCAGAATTGGAGGAACTGAAGCTTGAGTTCGAATTTGAGGAAATTTGGGCTATGGGCCGATATCAAAGTTGAGGCTTTAATCTAAGCAATGGGAACATATGCAACATTATAATCGAATCCAAAAATATTAGTGCTTTTACGATTAAAATTATTGCAAAGACATGAAATGATGAAATTATCTGTAGATAGAAAGTGAAATACATACAATTTTATGGGTCAGAGACAAGTATGAAAAAGCTAGTGAAATTACCTCATGGAATTAACATCTGATAGTTGACTAATTAGACTTAGAATAGAAAATAATTAGAAAGTTTGAGTGTCGAGTTGATTAATTAGAATAGAAAATAATGAAGCAAAACCTGGTGTTACTAAAGAATACTATGTAGTAGTAATTTTTTTTTTATCTTGTTTGATTTATACTTTTACGTCTTCAATGGAGCTGATTGAATGTGTTACATGTATGAATTGACAGCAGACTAATTAAATGCCATTTTCAGTAAATGATAAATGCTACTAGAGAATAAATTAGTGGCTAAGCCGGGTGAAGATCTTGCTTCCAAGTCTAAATATTATATTGAAACATAATTCAACGGGGGTAACAAATTCTCTCATCTATGACTATCGGAAGTTCAGTTCAGCATCACAAACTTTTTTGTTTTCATGCCGGAGAGTTCTTAACAGTATGTTATGACAGAGTACGGAAAAAAATTCCTTATTTGACCAAAAGAAGCTCCAATCATGCTACTCACACTATATGCTTTGATTTTCGGGGTTCGAAAGAGAATGCGGGATAGAAGAATTGGTCAACTTATCGGCCTCATGACCTGAGGATTGCATGTTCGAATCCTATCCCCACCTAATCAGTGGAACATTGTTCACTAAGATAGAAGGCGCAATTACGAGATCGATCTTTGACGGACACGATGGAATTTTCCTCCTTGACATCATGTTGGAATATTTTCATCCGGTATTAAAAATCACGTAGTAATCTCTTTTTTAACATTCTCCGGAAGTAATTGAGTAAAACACTGAAAGTAGTTCCATGGCATTGAAAAGCAAGAGTAAATCTCACTAATTTTTAACGCCTGAACTATGATATGAAATAAGTGAATAAAGCATAAATTCAATTTCAATTAAAGCACAATTCTTTCTTGAATTAACAAACAAATTAAGTGATTAATATATTTCCTATAATGAAGTAAATCAAGAAAAAATTAATAATAAAAAAAATTCCCTTTATTTCGATTATAAAAAAGTCAGTCAATAAGAGAGAAAGAAAAAGAAGAAAGAGAAGAAAAAGAACAGAGCAAGGGGAGGCCTTTTTTCTTTATATTTATATATTTAAAAAATCGAATCATCTTCCACTTTAGGCCTTTCTTAGAAGCCTTGCATTTTTAGACTATTTACAATCTTCACATTACAACATACAAACAATCCTCAAATACTGCAAAATCAGAACAAAAGAAAAGGAAAGAAGAATGACCACCATTTGTAGCCTATACAGATACATGTATAACCTGAGAAAGAACAAGAAATGGTAAAAAACAAAGGAAGAAGAAAAACAAGATTAAGAATAAAAGCACTACAAAGGTAGCAATGCCCTCAGGACCAGCTAGTATTTCCTATTGGGGTTAATGCGCGAAAAAAGTGAACGCCTTTGCTTCTTTGGTTTAGTTCCAAAGATGAATGAATGTAAAGGAATTCTTGACCTACTCACTGAGTGCATTAGTTGTGATTGGTTTCCAGTAAGTCCAAACTCTCGATCCAATTCTGTTATAGTCTTCTCAACATCTACTTGAAGTGTAGTTACACGACGAAAACCAGCTTCTAGTTCCTCACTTACCTTGTTGTTCTCTTGTTTCATGTTCAAAACTTGACCTTGCAATTTTGCAGCTTCATGACTGCTGAATCTGATCTCATCTGATTCAGTTCCCTCCTTTAGAGCGTTTACTATTTCGTCTTGAATATTGCATAATGCTGAGAATTTGCGCTCAAGTTCATCTTTCAGTGACAAGGTTTGTGCTAACCATACTGTTAGCTCATTCTGAATTTCCTTCATGTGTTTATATATTGGCTTTATTTCTGACTTTGTTTCTACTCTGGGGCTGTGATCTTGCATCTCTTTGTCTTTGCTTTTGGATATTTCACGCTGCAAGTCGTGGAATGTCGTCTTGAATTTTTGAATTTGATGTAAAGTTGAACTGAATTTTAGCCAGAAATCCAAGTTTTCGTCTAATATTGCATCAATGCTCATCCGTAGTTTTTCCTCAGTTGGCGATACTGATGCATGTTGATCAACCAAAATCGTCCTGATGTCTTCTTCGTCGTTCTCTATAATAGGATTATCTTTGTCCTTCCTTTCTGGGAGATCCTCGGGTTTTAAGCTTCGATCAAATGAAGGATCAGATGCTTGGCGTTTTTCTTCCTTCAACTCTTTATTTTCCGAACCATTTCCTCTCTGCAGAAGATTTAATTTTAGACGTAGATTATGTATCTCCTCATCCCTTTTTGTGATAGCACATTTAAGTTCTCTTATCTGAAGTGTGAGGTTGAACTCCGCATCTCTATCTTTCTTCTCCATATCACTTAGCTTCTTTGTAACTTCCTTATAATTCTTGAGAATGGTTGTATATTCATTTAACAGAATATTTTCTTTATCCTCCAATCCACTCAACAACATCTGTTGCCAGTTCAGTTCGTCATCCTTTTCTGCATCTTTCTGTGTTTGTGTCTCATAAAAACAACTTCCACATTGAACCGAGACTTTCTCATCACCTTTTCCAACTGGCGTTGGCTCCAAAAATGTGACATGCTTCTTATTGCTTTTTATAACTTCAGTATTATCACTTACAACTGTGTTGGAACCTTGCTCTTTGACAACTTTTTTATCTTTAGTTTTTATGGTACTTAAGTTCTTAGTACCTTCACTTGAACTATGATGATTTTTTTGTTTTACTGACTCTTCTTGTAACTTGATTTCAACAAGTGTAGTCACTTCATCTGGTGATGAATCCGTCCCATCGTGCTCCTCATCTGGTCTAACGCAACTGATCAATTTATCGGACAAATGGTCAAGACTGGTACTAGCTTCCACAAAGTGAGTTCTGAGGCTACTGCTTTGGTTTACAACATCTTTATTGAGGTTCTCAATAGTTTGCAACTTTGCTTCTATCGCCGTCACCCTGATATTCAGATTGTGTGTATCACCTGTCAGAGCTGCCTTATCATCTTCCAAAGATTGAACTTGTGCTTGGAGTTCATCAGCTTCTCTTCTTAATCTCTCAATTAGAATAGTCTGAGATGAAACTGCTGTTTCTAGGCTGACCACTTTATTCACAAGCTCGTCGATTTTCTCTGCGAGTTGTGACATCGTTATAGACTCCTTAGAGCTCACATCAATTTGGTTCTTAATCTTGTCCTGTGATGATTCTATTTCCTTACCAACTTCTTGGTTTGGGATATTATACACATTTGGCTTTAGTTCACTAATTTTATCACCAAGATACATGTGCCTGAAGGACTGCAATTTCTTACAAGAATCTTCGATTTTTTGGAATTCCTCTCTTGCTTCTTGTGTATATATATCTTGTTTCTCCTGGAGCTGAGTCAATGTTTCTTGACATGATTGCAGTGCTGCTTCAGCCATCAAAGTACAAGCCTCAGCATCCTCAATAACCCCACCCTCGCCAAATTCATCCTCCAATTCACATATCTTCTGCTGCTTTTCCATGATTTGGTTTTCAAGTCCCCGGTACTTTTCAAGTCCACTTTGGTATGAACTCCTTACAAACTCTTTCACAGTTTGTAAGGCCAAAATGTCTTTCTGAAGCTTGTCAATCTCTTCAATAGCTTCACTTTTGTTCAAACCAGATTTCGTAACATCTTCTGTTTTGGATGATTTCTGGCCTTGCCTTTGTTTTGAGGCAGTTGTCATAAGACCCTTCAACTCTTTTATAGGAACCTTTGGTATGTTTGATCCACTCGGCGGGATTTGTGTGAAATCTTTTGGCATTCTTGGGGCACCATATTCATCTTCTTCATCCATTGCTAGTTGAATTTGTTCAGGGAAAATAGTAGCAATTGTGTTATTGGCAGTCTGCAATTCCTTTGACAAATGATCATATCGTTCAGCCAATGCGCGATAGGCACGATAGGATTCTTCCACAAAGTTTATCAGCTCTGGTCTTTTCTTGTAGTACATTTCTGCCCTTTTAGCAAATGAATCTCCATCCTCTTCAATGAGTTTGATCACACTTTCTACCTTCCCTTGCATATCTGTAACATCAAATATATAAATGGAGTTGTTTGTTTACATAACAAATACTATAAACTATTGGAAAAGCAAAAAAAAAAAAAACCAGGAGCTTCCAAGAAAGGGTAGAAGGAAAATGGCACATTTGATTGACAATACCAATTTTGATCACTTTGAAACAATTCTCCCTCCTTAAGGGGATATTAGCAATGGAATAGTACTATTGTGATTATATTTACTATTTTAGGTTCTTTATCAATAAAACAGGGAAATTTGGAGTAACAACAAAGTAGTCTCCGTGTGATCTATAGGTCACAAGTTCGAGCAGTAGAAGTAGCCACTAATGTATGCATTAGGGTAGGCTGTCTACATTACACCTATTAGAGCGACTCTTCCCCAAACATGAATGCGGGATGCCTTGTAAAGCGAATTGCCCTTTTTCGCAATAAGATTGTACATTGGAGGTATAACCACTAGAATATATTAGAGAGGCTCTAGTGTTAGATAATCTTTAAATACGGACCATTGAAATATTCTGGACCAAATAAGCATTTATGATATTGCATTCATACAAGCAACTCCAACTAGTTTAGGATTGAAGCCTAACAAATGTTGTTGTAATAAGATTGTGCAATCTAGCAAATATTTAAAACCCTATGATAATATTTTTCTGCCTGGTTTTAAATTGAACTGAAATTTTGGGGGAAAAGCTTTACAAGGTAAACAAAAAATGAAATGAAGAGATAAAAACTGGAAATATATTCCAAAATCTTGCAGACTTCAATCAAACTATAAACAAGAGTTTTTCCTACAAAACAAACTATTAGCCTTATTATGACATATCATATATTCATGTTTGAATAGTTTAAGCCTTCCCTTTCTCTCCCAACAACAAAATATCATTTTTCATATGCTCTTTCTAAAATATTGTAAATTCAACCAAAAAAAGGCAGTCAGGTGCACTAAGTTCCCGCTGTGCGCGGAGTACGGAGAAGAGTCGGATCACAAGGCTATATTGTATGCAGCCTTACGCTCTGCAAGAGGTTGTTTCCACGGCTTGAACTCGTGACCTATTGGTCACATGGCAGCAACTTTACCAGTTACGCAAGGCTACCCTTCCCAAAAAAACAAAAAACAAAATTATCACGACCAAAATTCCATTTGACCTTTTTTCTTTGTGAAAAGAAATACCTTGAAGGCTTTGTTCAAGCCATTTGGATTGTTTGGTCCTAATGTGGCTAGCTGCCCACCATGAATAAGCATTGCTTGCAGCTCTTTGCAACATCTTGCCAATTCTTGATCTTCTTGTTCAAATAATTCACATGATTAATAAAACTCTTCCTCTCTCTTTCCCTTCAAAAGAAAAGTATCTTAGGAAAGAGGAAGAGTTTCAAACATGAGATAAGCACAACGAAAAAAGAAAAAAGAAAAAGAAAAAGAAAAAACACAAGATTTTTTTGTTTGGGAGATTAAGGAGAATTATTGTATAATTATTGTTTAATGGTTGGGAGCTACTTTCGCTCCAAAATAAGTGTTGGACCCTTCTTTCTCTTTCTTTCAACCTCTCACGTAAAAAGGTTCCTTTAGCAAGTCATAGCCATAGCAAAATCAGCAAATAACTATATCAACGTGGTATCCACTGTTTAACCAACTATTAAATAATATTTGTATGAAGAGATTATATATAATTAGTTGCTTTTGGCCTGTCATTAACTAATCTTTACTATATTCTAGACTTTAAAACTGCACCACAACCGTGGAAGTATAACTTTCACATTATCTTGACGTTGATTCGACAAATAATTAGACTAGCACACAATCACACATACAAATTAAAGTTTTCTCTCTTTTCTTGCTCCTCAAGAAAGACGGCTAAAAACTTCCTATTAGGAATGGCTTCCTTTCAGGTTGTGTTGTTACAGACCAGACTGTTCTAACAGGGTAGGGGAGACGGATAACTAATTTAATACAGTACAGCTCACCACGAAAGGTCAGGAAGAACTGTGGTTCAACTCCACAGTGTGGTTAGAGCAGCACCACAAGCCAATTAACCAACAAATAGATACGCTTCACAGAAGAAAGAGATAGAATCCAGCTTTTGTTTGTTATCAGGAGTGCAAGTTCCAAACATCGCTCCGGTTGAAATTAGAGAAACTAATGGAGAAGAAAAAAATACACTAAAATTGAAGTGTCGACGGCGAACATTTCAACTCGGGTCGCAATTCGGATCTACAAAACACTAATTTAAGAGATAATTTTTTTTTATTCACCACATTATTTTCCTTTAATTGTCGAATATCATTTTAAGGGATTTTTGACTATTGAACTAAAAATTAATATATAAGAGAAACTAATTAATCTTATCTTGAACTTACACAATATTGGACGTTGGAAGTCAATTTTTAGCTAACCATGATAAGAGTAAGGTGAGAGTGTAAGCTAGCAGAAGGATTGGTAATAATTTGGCAACGACACCTTAGTCCCAAACAATTTAGGTTCGGCTATTTTGTTAGTTATACAAAGTTATTAAGGATAACATTTAAAGCACCTTGATCCATGTTGAGCCAACAAGTATAAGTAGATGGTTTTATGTTTGAAGTTGCTTTAGATACTAAATAAAGATCGGTTGAAGGTGGACGTAGCCCCAACAGTGTGATATTGCTTAGTCTACACATTTTTGTCGAAAAATTATATTGTGTATCTGATAAAATATTATTCTTTATTGATAAAAAGGACCTTTTTTACTTTTAACCTGCGCTAAAAACTATTTATATTCGGTAGTCGAAAAAGTATATAAAGTTTGTATATAACATACAAAATGTATATATATACAAAAACTATATATTTATCGGTTATTATTTTGAAAGCGGCTATACAATGTTATTTTTTTAAAAAGAAAAAAGAGACTTTGAATGTTATTGCATAGCCCACTAACAAAAAATATTCAAATTTTGAACACCCTTATTAAATTTTCTGACTTCGCAACTGCCACACGCGGTACGAGAATTTTGTCCTTGGCAACGAGAATGTATCCTTAACAAACTATTCGGATGCCACTTGTTGGAACTATTACACAATAGCGAATGACATATATTTACGTAAACCAAAAAAACTGAAAAATCAAAACAGATGATTTGTACTTTGTTTGGTATGATTTGGCTTAAATATTTCAAAAAATAAACTTTGGTGATTTCAGGAGTTTCGACTGAGGTACTTTCACAATTGGAAAATGGTTCTCTGATCTTAACTCTATCTTATACGATTGCGGGTTATTAATACACAAGTTGGAAAGTTCAGTTGTTTGCTACAACTTTAGGGAAGGTAATATGGTAGCACACCTTTTCGCTAAGGAAGGTTTGAATGTTGGCCAAGGCAGAAACTGAATCTCTTTATGCAGTCCCACCTTGCTTTGCTATGGCAACTATGTCAACGGACAAGTCATGATCTTTTCGTATTAAAGTCATAAAACAATAAAATATCCAGTATATTCTTACGGTGCGGGATACAGGAAAGGTAATGTGTATATCAAATTGTAACGATCCGATTGATTATTTTGTGTAATTACGTCTGTCTTCCCTTTTGATGCTTCACACATGGTAATTTTGATTTTTTTGACTTGCGGAGTGGCTTGGTTTCGTTTCGGAAAGATTTCGGGTTGATCCAAATCATTTGGTTCTTAACTTAGAAGCTTGAGTTAAAAATGTTGACCAAACTTTGACTTTTGTAAAAACGACCTCGGAACGGTGTTTTGATGGCTCTGATAGCTTCACATCTTGATTTTGTGCTTGGGTGTATGTCCGAAATCGAATTTGGGAGTTCGTATGTTGATTTGTGTTGTTTTGCCGAAAATTGACAATTTGAAGTTTAGAAGTTTGACCGTAGGTAGATTTTTTGGCTATGGAGTTCGTAATTTGATTTTGGGATTTGGAATAGATCCATTATGCTATTTAGAACTTGTCTGCAAAATTTGTATCATTTAGAGTTGATTTGATAGGATTCAGACCCTTGGTTGCAATTCTAGAGATTCTTAAATTTTACTTTGAAATTCATGTATTTTGGTGTCCGATTCATAGTTCTAGATATTGTTTTTGTGTTTTGATTGCGCGAGCAAGTTCGTATGATGTTTTTAGACTTGTGTGAATGTTTGGTTAGGATCTCCGAAGGCTTGGATGAGTTTCGAACGTGTGGTGAAATGGTTTGGTCTGAAATAGAATTGCTGGTGTGCTGATGCCTCAGGTGTCGCAATTGTGAACACCAACGTCGCAATTGCGATCCTAGCAGGGGTATCTTAGGTGTCACAATTGTGATAGATGGGTCGCAATTGCCAATAGTGTCAGGAATTGGGTAGTTCGCATTTGCAACAAAAGTGTCACATTTGCGATGAGGACAGGCTTCGCAAATGCGCAGCTAATGTCGCATTTGCAACTTCCTCTTAGGCTATTAGTGGCCGCATTTGCAAGGATTTCTTCGCAATTGCGAACCCATGTCGCAATTGCGACAACTGCAACTTATCAAAAGGGTGGGAGTCGGGATTTTTCAACATATTCTCTTATTTTAGAACCCTAGATTCTGCAGGAGGCGATTTGGAAGGGGATTTTCATCTCCAAATATTGGATAAGTGATTCTAATTAATTTTCAACTATATTTCGTGATTATATCTTAGACTTAACATCAAACTTATGTGAATCAAAAAGGAAAAAATTAAAAAAAATTGTCAAGTTTTTTGAAAAATGAGAATTTGAATTTTGAGAGTCGATTTGGACTCGAATTTAAAAACTAATCACATATATGGATTCGTGGAGTTATGGATAGTCGAAATCTACTCTTGGACCCGACCAGGCGATTCCGGGATTGATTTTTATTGACTTTTTTAGTATTTTATAAAGATCAAAGCTTTATCAATTGTAATTATTTTTTCTTGCATTGGTTGATGATATTAAACAACTTTTGGTTAGATTAAGCCGTGTGGAGGCGAATTTTAGGGAAAAAAAGCTATTTCCGAAGGTTGAGTTGGCCTAGTTAAGGTAAGTATCTTGCCTAACTTTGTGTGGGGAAACTACCCCTTAGGATTTGAGTGGATTGTGCTATTTGTGTTAAGTGAAAATCTTGTACGCAAGGTGACAAGTGGGTACACGGGCTATAGGTGGTATTTGACCGATTTAGGCTATTTAGACTCTTTTCATATCTTTAATTGAATTTTCATGACATGTATATCTTTCATTGTTAATATATCCTTACATGTGTTAATCTATCCTTACATGCTTTATCTGACATTGTTAGCACTTGCTCTACCTCTTACTTGTTATTTTGCTCTTACATGCTTTATTTGACTTTGTCAATACTTGTTACCTCTAACTTGATACTTTGCTCTTAAATGCCATAGTTGAAATTATTGCCTTCCTTATTGCCTTGTTACATCTTTAATTGTTGGATTACTTTTACTTGAAGTTGTTATGTTGTGAAATATCTTCTTGTTGAGTTATTGGTGTTGAAGTTGTAAAAGTCGTTATCACATTGAGGTGAAGTATTTAATTGTTAAAATATCGTTCTTATTGAACAATTTACATTCATTTTGTTGTTGTTGAGATTCTTGTACACATTGTGGTTGAGCCATGGACCAGTTAGTTGTTGTGGAAATATTGGTATTGTTGATTTTGGCAAGTCGTGGCATATGGGCACCTGTGGTACGAGTTGTTATTGTGTTGTAACATTGATGTGCATGTGACGGATAAGGATAGGGTTAATATGCATGTGGTGGCATAAGGTGAGATTTATGTGCGTGTTGCTAGTAAGGGAATTACTTGAAGCCACACGGTGACATAAGGTGGGCTAAAGTACGTGTAGCTATTTCGGGAAAATTATTTTCAAAAACTATCTATATGTAAGGTTCACGCGGTGGTATAAGGGAAAATTGTGATTGAAACTGAGAAATGTGAATACGAGGCAATACCTCGGTAGTGATTCTTGTTGTGCATCTTATGTTAAAATGAGTTATTAGTTGAACAGTTTCTTGTTGTTTTTATTCTTCCCTATCTTATCAGTTTTGTCCGTATTTAATTATTTGTGGTTCCCATTTTTTGCTTCCTTCTTGTTGTCTTTATACCTACAATGATGTCATTAGTTTACATTATTAAATTGCTTCATTATCATTCATTTCTCCGCTTTTCATTACTTCTCGTTATTATATTTTTGATCTGTTTATCATGTCCTAATAGGTGTATTGACCTACCTCGTCACTACTTTACCGAGGTTAGGCTTGATACTTACTGGATACCATTATGGTGTACTCATACTATGCTTCTGCACATTTTTGTGCAGATCTAGGTACGTCTGCCCCATGCCTGATGCTAGAGATTGACTGAGTAGCTGCTTTTGGAGACTTCAAGGTACACCTGCACGACGATCGCAGGCCTCGGAGTCACCTTCTATTTTAGACATTCTTTATTTCTCGTTTCAAAATAGTATTGTATTACGAGACTATTAGTATTTTTCTTGTAGAGCTTATGACTCTGTTCCACCAGGTTTGGGGAAGGTGTTAGCTATTGTACTGTTGAGCTTTATTATGATAATCTAAAGGTTAATTTGAGATTTTAGTATTTTTTTTGCTATTTCTCTATGCATGTTAGGATTATCTAGTGTTAGAGACTAGGTGCAATCACGACACCCTACAGTGAAAAATTGAGATCGTGATACAAACTTACCCTTACCTTGTGGAAGTAGAAAGTTTATTTCTGATAGATCATCTACTAAAAAAGCATCTCTCAATAGGTTTGAAAAAAAAAAAAATCGTAAAAAGCTATATTGAAAATAATAAAATAGTTTTAAAACCATACCAGATATTATATGTCAACTGATTAGTTAATGCCTTGTAAAAAAGAGATTGTGGACGGTGATTGTTTTTTCACTATGTTCGAAAAAAATTCTGCAAAAGTAAACAAAAATAGAAATAGAAGTAAAAAAACTAAAAGTTCCGAGCTCAATAGAAAACTGTGTGACCTTAAGAAATTTAATCATCTCACTATTTGTTGTCCAATATTAATAGATTAATTCCTTTCAGGATAGAACATAACAACTATTCTATACTACCCACAATGAAAATTATAGAATTTCACCGAATTCAATAAACGGTAACAAACCACACTAGAACTTAAGTTTTGTATTTTGAAAATATGCAGTTTTGCAGAAGAGAGAGAGAGAGGAGACTGTTTTCAGATTTTCTGTATGTACCAAAATGAGGCACAGCCCTGAATTTATAACCAAACAGTTTGAGTTAAATAGGTGCGAAGATACCTATTCACATAAGATAGTGTCATTTCGCCTGAACATTTGAATTTCTTTTTGGTTGCAAATTTTAAATTCGCAAATAAGCGTTAGAAAATTAACCACAAATTTAAAATATAAAATCCGCACAAAAAGTTTCAGAAAAAAAAAATAATGGAAAAAGAAAATAAATTTGGTCCGCTGATTGTGCACCAAAAGTTATACTTACAGGATTTTTGAGCTTACCTTGTGGTTTCTTGAAATAAATAAAAGAAGTATTTTGATATTGGGGGAGATAGAGGTTGGCCTAATTTTATAACCACCCTTAGGTACTCAATATAATTTTAGGAAGGTGAACAGACAAGCTAACATGTTATTGTTTTCTTGCCCCTCTATTTCCTACTAATAAGCCCACCAATACCTATCTATATATTATTAAAAAAAAGGAAAAAGTTCTCTCTTTAAGTCAAGTGCAGCCTAGAAAAAAGTCACATGACATAAATATATAATAATTAATTATTTAGTTAATAATTAGTTATTAGTTATTATTTTTTGACTTTAAATATAAATAAAATAATTAAAAAATTATAATGAAAAATAAAAATTAAAAAAGAAACCGTCCATTCAAATTGGAGAGTAGTTTCAAGTTGGAGTTTTTAAATTATCTATATATTATTAAAAGGAGAGGAAAAAAGTCGTCTCCTTAAGCAAAGCGGCAGCCTAGATAAAAGCCACATGACATAAATAGTTAACAATTAGTTATTTAGTTAATAATTAATTATTGATTATTATTTATGAATTTAAATATAAAATATAATAAAAAATATAATTAAAAACAAAAATTTAAAACTAAAAAACTAAAGTTACAAAAATAAAAAACTGCCAATTTAAAATTTCTTTGTTTTTAAATAATTTCTTTTCTTTTTAAAAATAAAAAGCTTATTTATCTAGAATAATAGAATAAAATACAAAATAAAACAATATGTATCTTCTATTATACTATAAATTGAAAGTAGCATACAAAAATCTATATCTATAATATTATTAAAAGGGGAGAAAAAAATACTCTCCTTAAGCCAAGTGGTAGCCTAGAATATAGTCACATGGTATAAGTAGTTAATAATTACTTATTTATTAAATAATTAGTTATTGGTTATTATTTTTGAATTTAAATATCTATAAAATAATAAAATAAAATATTTTATAATAAAAACAAAAATTTCTATCAACTAATAAATTATTTTATAATAAAAATGAAAATTTAAAAAAATTATCCATTCAAATTGAAGAGTTGTTTCAAGTTGGAGTTTTAAAATTATTTTAAAATAAAAAACAAAAATTACAAAATAAAAAATAAAAAACTGCCAATTTAAAATTTCTTTATTTTTTTTAAAATAATTTCTGTTTTTATTTTAAAAATAAAAAGTTTATTTATTCAAAAAATATTGTTGATAATAATAGAATAAATTATAAAATAAAAAAGCATGTATCGTCTATTAATAAAATGAAAGTAGCATACAAGAATTTAAATAAAGTAATATGCTAATAAATACTGGATAATATAGTGAAGAAAAATACAGAACTAAAAGTTATTCGATGCCTATATAAGTCTTATTAATTTAATAGAGATTTTATTCATTAAAATTCAGATAATATTATTGAGAACATAAAAATTTTAAATAAAAAATATATTTTAAGAGTAATAAAATATATATCTTCTATTATATTACAAAGAGAAAGTAGTAGACAAAAATATTAAACAAAGTGATAAGCTAATAAAATTTTTTATTAACAATGCAATTATATTAAATATTAGATAATATAATTAAAAATTACATAACAAAAGTTATTCGATGACTATATAAGTCCCTTTAATTTAATAGAGATTTTATTCATTAAAATTCACGTAATATTATTGACAACAACAGAATAAAATTTAAAATAACAAAATTAATAAAATCTATATATCTTCTCTTATATTATAAAAAGAAAGCGAGCGGACAAATATATTAAATAAAGTAATATGCTAAAATAATTCTATTAACAATGTAAAGATACTAAACATTAGATAATAAAATAAAGAGAAATACAGAACAAAATAGTTATTCAGTGACTATATAAGTCACGATAATAATTTAATTTAATTAATATTTTTAATATTCATCGAGCATCGAGCGGGTACGACTACTAGTTCTCTTTAACATATGGACTGGCCCAACTGTTTCTTGAACTGCTTAGGACCCGTTTGGCCATAAATAATATTTAATTTTTAAAAAAAAAATTTATACTTTTTTTCGGAATTAGTGTTTAGTCATAAAAATTTTAATTATACTTTAAGTTGAATTTCGGCCTTTACCTTTTCAGATAGGGTTAAGGTGTGCGTACTCACTACCATTTGAATTTCGGAGTTTTACGAAATTTTAAAAACTCCAAAAAGTTGCTTTTCAAAATTTCTCATTCAAATCACTCAAAAAATTCAAATACAACCCAAAATTATAATCATGTCCAAGTCCACTTCTAATTTTCAAATATCATTTTTACTTGAATTATTTTTAATTTTTTTCGCAATTTCACAATTCTTATGTCCACACGCCCCCAGTTAATTAAAAGGCAATTTTCACCAGGACAACTTTGTATTCCTCGACAAAAGTAACTTGTAATTTTAGTGTAAATAAAAAATCTTTTAAACATATCCCAAAAAAAGAAAAAGAAAAATACGAAGAAGAGACAGAGTGTTAATATCTAAAAATAGCAATTCATTTTACTTCACTACATCAGGAAATTACACATCAGGAAATGTTCCTTTTCTTGAGGAAATTCGATGTGACTGACTTGACTCTGTTTTAACCATAAATATGGGGTGCCCAAGATGTAAATCCGACCCACTTCGTACGACATCGTTTCCTTTCCCCTAACACCATTAATAAGCTTCCCAGATTTGAATGAATAGCAATCAATCCGCTGAGCGTTGACAGTTGAGAATCAAAACTCAGTGTCAGATAAAGAAGAATGTGACACTGTTGACTGTTCTTTAGCAGATCTAATAGTAGTTCATCTAACTCACCTACAACAATTAATTACTCATAATTAGCTCTCTCTTCAAATACCCAATTGGAATTATTTCTATTTCTTCTCAACGTTTGTTTTTAAAGAGTTTTTAAGCTTTTTGGAGTGCTTCAATGGCTGGAGTTTTATCAGCTCTTAGACGTGTATACCTCACCCTTTACAATTGGACTGTCTTTTTTGGATGGTATGTTCAATCCCCACATTTTTCTTTTTTCTGTTATTATTTTCCATTTGCTTCGGTTGTCCTATTACCTTGTCGATGTTATTGTTTGTTTATTGCTCCCTGTTCTGTTTTTGATCGAGGTTATACCGGAAACAGCCTATCTACCTTCGTAAGGTAGAGGTGGGGTCTGCGCACACTAACTTCACATACCCCACTTGCCGGATTTTACTGAATTTGTTGTTGTTATTTTTGTTGTTGTTGTTGTTGTTGTTGTTCTATTATTATTTTCTCTAGTTGCTCACTACATTGGCACCTAAGAGATTCAGAGGCGGATCCAAGATTTGAACGTTCTGTTTCGAGTTTGGAATTCTACCATATCTCATTAGATTTATTTGGTTTGAAACTTCTTATTTATTCTTATTTACTGTGATTTTTAAATACATATACAGCACAGTTTCGAGCCAAAGTTATTGGTTCAAATGAACTATATGAAATTTTTGGGATTGAAATGTTGTTCGTTGAATGATTGATTGGCTGTTTGATTTTTGTTTTTTGATTATTAGTTAACTGCAGATTTGATTTCTCTCTCTTTACTACTCTGATCTTTTGTACAAATTATAAATCGGTAATTGGAAATTCAGGTTTCAAGTTTTTTATCTTGCTGTGAAAACACTGAAAGAGTCAGGGCATGAACATGTCTATGAAGCTGTAGAGAGGCCTCTGCTCTTAGCTCAAACCGCTGCCATTTTAGAGGTAAACTCCCACCAAGGTTATGCTTTTAGGATTTAATTTATCATACTGACAGTGTAAAGTTTATTTTACACTAGTAGTGAATTTTTACCTGTGATAGCAGGTCAGTTATCATTTTAACGAGATTACCAATTAAATTTTTTAATTATGTAACAAGTGACCTGGTTATAGAAATAATTTTAATACTATCAATGCACATAACTTAAACTCATACTTTTATAATAATGTATAAAATAGCTGGGGTTTCTTTTGTGGGGTTGGAGTGGGGGAGGGGGTTGAATGCTATTTATTCTCCGTATAAATATTGGGTATGATATATGATAGTTGATAAATGTGGTTGATGATACATTAAATTCTCCTCACTCATATTCATGATTCAGTTTTCCCAAAAGGCTGAATCTTTATTGGGTATGAGAGATAGCTATTTTAGGAAATTACACCAATCAGATCTGCTTTCATTCAAAGATGTTGTGTCAAATGTGGCAATTGTAACGGGACATAGCTGAAAGATGTTAGAGTGAGTTAGTATTTGGCCAGAATAGTCAGTTAAGTGTAGTGTTACTAAAAGCTTTTTTTGGGGAATTCCCAAAAGATAATTTTTATGTTATTGCAAATTTTTCGTTTTTCAAATTTCCAAACTTTTTCTTTTGTAAAATGTGAAAGTAATGCACTAATGAAGCTTGGTGGAAAAATAAATTCTAAAAGATGATACCTACTTTCTTAAGATCTGTGTCTAATGACAATGCTTTTTCTTTCTAATTGCTAATAATAGTAACTTAAATCTAATGAATGAACAAGAGGTAGTTCGGAACTTGATAATGATAATAGCTCACTCTCTTGGATATCCTTCTTGCAACTCACATTTAGTTAAGCTCCGTTGGCTGAAACCAACATGTAGTTGGTTGTTTGTGCCATCCCCCATTCTCTTATTATATTCTTATGGATTTTCTTAATCAGTTTTGAGGTAACTAATTGTTGCTGAGAAAAAGTGATATTATTATTTTTTGTATGGTATTATTATCATTAAATACAACGGACTGGGATGCTAACTTGTTAATTTCTTTTTCGCATGAACTGCGGAACAGATTCTTCATGGTTTAGTGGGTAAGTTTACTTGATCACTAGCCTAAATAAGCCCCCGAGAAGATTTTGCACTTAAATAACCTTTTTCATTTTTCTTTAACCTTAACTAGGTCTGGTAAGATCTCCAGTATCAGCTACTCTTCCACAGATAAGTTCAAGACTATATGTAACCTGGGGTATTTTATGGAGTTTCCCTGAGGTTAGCTTGATTATTTTCCTCTAATTTCTACATGGCAATGTAAAAATATTTTTTACTAATGAATTGGATTGTCGATGCAGCTCCGGTCTCATATACTTGTCAGTTCTCTAGTGATTAGCTGGTCTATAACAGAGGTGAGCCTTGCTTATTCATAAGCTTCAAACTATTTTATGTTAAGACGTTTATTTATAGTAACTTGAGTTTTCAAGTCTCACGAGAGTAACTGCAAAAGTCAGAGCATCACTTTATTAATCAAATAGGAAAGATCAGTTCTCTTACCGGATATGCTCTTTCTTTATTTTGTTTACTATAAGTTGAAGAGTGAAGAAAAGAGAACATTGAACAATTGAAAGTAAAAACCCGAGGCTTATGGTGGTCCCACGTAATTGAAGGTGTAGAGAAATTGTTTTCCACCACTCGTTGCAGGGAATCCATCTTATTATAATTTCACAATTGAAACTAGATTGAAGATGCCTCTGACTTTAGGTGGAGAATAAATACTTAACTGCGCCTTGATTGGTGGGGAATAAATTCTTAACTGCGTCTTGATTTTGTTTATTCTTTTTTTGTAAAAATGTCGCAGTATGCATCGCTGAACAACACCTTTTTTCAAATAAACCATTGACATTACTATTTTTTTCTCATTCTTTTGTAGTCTTATATAGTTTTACATCAAGTTTTGATTTCTCAATAAATTGGCACTCAAATGATTATGATGTATGTCCTTCTGTGCTTTGGAAGTAAAAGTAATAGCAGTGAGCTTTTTTGGATAGTCAGATGAGAAGATATAGATTCTTTAACATCTGACCTCGTATGCATTTTTTTCTAGGAAGATTTGATCATTTGTGATTGTAAGATTGATACAATACCCTCAATCATAATCCATGGCTTGATTCTTTCTGCTTGTCATATCCAAGCCTAACATTCATGAATTATGCTTTACGATGTACTAGAAGTCTAAAACATCATTAAAATGTAGCATGGGCAATGAGTGCTGAAATCACCCTTGAGGTTACTCTTTCTGTTCTTGTTTAACTTGGGTTTTATGTCCAAATTAACACAACAAAAGGATATTAGCCTACGATCTTCAATATATGCTGCAGAAGCTAGTGAAATATATCTTAAAACCTGAGGCCAAATTGGTTCCTGTAATTAAGTGCTTGTATCATTGTTCTGCTTACTCTCTTCCATTCACTAACTTCTCGCTGTGATCAAGGGTCATATCTATTATTAACCAGTGCTTGAATAGTTGTACTCATTGACAAAAGATATTGATAATTGTTATCAGTTCATGGTTAAGTAACAATGTAACATGTTGATAGTTTAATCTTTCTGCTCAAACTTCAGATCATCCGCTATTCATTTTTTGGGACAAAAGAAGCATTTGGTTCTGCACCTTCCTGGCTCTTGTGGCTAAGGTATGACTCTAATTTTGAGAGCATGGTAGATGAGTTTGCGTGATAACAAACCACCTTATTTGATCCATTTAAAATGAACCACCTAATGTATCTTTTCAAATAACGACACAACACAGTGTTGACCAGTCATATTCTTATTGCTTTCATTTGGTTAGAGCAATTTCTTTTTCCTAAACAGAATACCATTTTGATAGCCTTTTTTTCTATTAGTCATGGCTAAGTATCCAAACAAAGATTCCCTTTGGAAGAGAGGTGGCCAGTGATTGAATGATAAATTGACCGATGACATACAAACTGTGAAATAAGTTACAGGAAATAGGAAAGAAAGGAAAAAGCAATTAAAATGGTTTGACAAGTGCTTCACATATAGGACTAATATAGAGACCATTATATGAATGGAGGGCCCATCAGATTCGCACCTAGTTTGTCTTCTCTAGTAGTGGCAAATACCTTCTCAAGCAGGTTCTTTTTTAGTCTTATTTGCGCCTCAAAGTCCAACTTCAAGTATTGATTTTCTTCGTGCAGATATAGTACCTTCATGTTGCTGTATCCTACTGGCATCACAAGTGAAGTTGGTTTAATATACAGCGCCCTGCCTTACATCAAGGTACTGAGACAACGCGTCTCCCTTTCGACTCATACAAATTACAGTAAATAAGAAGTCATATACTGAAAGCGTCATTAGATTTTGAAGAGTTTGAGAAGTCCTTTTTTCCTTTGAATATTATCTGTCATATATTTATTTTATTTTTTTCACAAAAGAAGTCGGAAATTCTGCACCCCTCCTGCTCCTGTGCTGAAATAAAAACTGATTTTGCTTTATAGTTTTTATCGTAGCCTCTCAGAGACACTCGCGCATAAATTTCTGCACCTATATATACCTAGTTTATTGGGCTCTTGTTATTGGAGTTCTGCTCCTTGCCTCGGCTTCTGATTGTTCTGTTTATATGCGTGGTCTCTTCTAATCGAGCTATATTTTTCCAGGGATCTGAGAAGTATTCTCTTAGGATGCCAAACAAATGGAACTTCTCTTTTGATTACTACTATGCAGGACTTGTTGCCCTCGGTATCTATGTCCCAGGCAAGTATCATTTCACTAAACTATCTCCTTCTAAGCCGCAAATGCACGCTCATTTCTTTAACTTTTTGCAGTATTCCCTTATGTTTTAGATTTTGATTAGTTTGCTAAAATCTATGAATTCATTAGATGATATTCTGAATTGCAGGAAGTCCTCACATGTATGGTTACATGCTCGGTCAGAGAAAGAAAGCTCTCTCCAAATCGAAAAAGGAGTAAAGTTGATCAAGATGTAGCTGTTAGGGATTATATTTTTGCAAGTGATTTATTCTGAATCAATGTATTGCAACTGTTTTCATGTTTATTTTATTCATTTAAACAATAGGACAATTTGCATTTCTCTTCTGAAAACCTAGGTGGTTTAATGAAAAATCACTTACAGATTGCTGAATTTCCATTAGAGCTAAACAAAGAATTTACTAAAGTTGGTATATAAATGATCAAAGAAGGTTAGTAATTCTCAAAACAATAAAGTAAAATTAGACGACTACAATAACAACAAATTCAGTGTAATCCCGTAAGTGGAATCTAGGCTAAGGGTAATATATATGTAGATTTTACCCCTACTTAAAAAATTTGAGAGACGAAGATATATACATTCACAAAGTAAAAGTGATATTACAATGACATAATTTCAATTTCCAACTGTTAATAGTTGGTAGTCACACATATACATTTCTTGAGTTATCTTTTACATTCCACATTTCAGTAGTTAGTACCTATTTTCAGTCAGCCAGATTGCACACAGAAGAAGATGATCTTTGCTTTTAACTGTTAGCTGACTTTGCCCTTTCCCTTCAATCTGGGTAAGGCAACCTGCCATAGCAAAAGAAAATTAAGACAAAACAAGTCATCTGCACGATAATTTATATGTAAATTTCTATGATAAATATTTATAGAAAACTCAGTTAAATGATAACTAATCTGCTATCACATGTTAAAATTCATTGATTATATAAATTCTTTTTATACGATCGGGATGGGTAAGTGTGTGAGTGGGGG